>VZTS01027757.1:39350-65298 GCA_013400795.1 Pluvianellus socialis | reverse complement strand
GGGCGGGCCAGTGGGGCCCGCGCGTCCTGTGCGTGGGTTTTTGGGTGGCAGTACCTCAAATCGGCAGGACAGGCGCGATAGCTCCGCGCCGTCGTTGGTCAGAGGAGCCGGGGAGGGCGCGGTGGGCCAGGGGGGTGCCGAGGCGGGGTGCGGGCCGCAGCGGGCGGGTTCCCCGGCTGCTGTGAGAGGCCTTGGCGCGCCCGGGCGGCTGGCCGGGGAGGGCGGTCGGTGTACAGGGGAGAAACTGGCGTGTAAAACTGTGGATTTCCACACAACTGCCGTCTTACGGTCGTGGTTCCAAATGCTTTATTTGAAAATATTACTGAGATCCTGTGCTTGGGTGCGGGTACGTGTCTGCTGCAGGCACTGGGCGCTCTCAGAAGGCGGCTGCAAATCACACTTCTGTTTAGGTACTGGCACGTGGTTTTTAGCTGTTAATTTATGCGTCTTAGGAAGTTTCACCTTTGGAAAAGATGCGATAGCTTAGTATAAACTTTCATCTCAGGAAAAGTTGGTTTTTTGCCCCCACCCCCTTTTCTCTAAGCTAATTTGTTCCACTCCTTTCTAGTTCTCTATATGCTGTGTAGTTGCATAATGCAAGTAAAGCATTTATTCAGAGAGTCCCTTGAATGGCACTGCAAAACTATGTGGTGTCGAAGCACGTAAGCACACAAATATTTTAGAATCAAAAAGAATTGGGGTTTGCTGGGGAAAAAACCATCAAGTTTCATATGTTTTCTTTGCAGGAAATTGCTGTATACAAACCTGCCTCAGCTTTTTGATAAGCAGATATGGTGAGAACAATAGCAGGTTTTGTACATTTTCATTCTTTCTGAAATGGTCATCTCTTGGAAAGTGGAAAGCTGCTCTGCATCTCCAAGGATTACATGTTTTACTCTGATGCTGTGATGAATTTATAGTGAAAAGTTTAGGTTTTCATTTCAGACTTCTAACAAGATATTGTGAAAAGGAAAATAGGTCCATTTGCATCAGTCTAAAATATAATTAGACTTTCAGTTCTAAGATCCTAAATTTTAACCCTACTTTGGCTAATATTTGCTAATCTAATTTGGTTTCTTTTACCAAAGAATAATGCACAGAAGCATTATTCAAGTTGCAAGCCCATAGCCTTGCTTGAGTATATGTAACTTTCTACACTTTCAGGCTTTTAAAAGTTTAGCAAATCAGGAAACAGAGACAAGACTATGTGTCTTAAACTGTACATACACCTTTTACAGCATCTTCAGGGGCATTGCAGGCAATTATCTTCTTGTGTACTTCTGGAACGGTATGCCAGTTATCAACATGATTCTGATTTTTATTAGTTTTCCTGAACACTTATCTCCACTATAGCCCCACAGTAATTGTTTTTGCATAGTTTAGTACCTTCCATTGGAGCACTGTGATATATTTGGCCTATCGAGATATATTTGCTTAGGTGGCTGGGTAACTCCCATTTTAAATTTTATGAAGGTTATTTATAAATTCTTAGGAAAACAGTGTAATTTTGTAGATTTGCTTGTTTGTGAAGGCAGATTATATACGGTGCCATTCAGAAGCCTCATCACTAAGAAGGCTGCAGGCAAGTAACATACATCAGTTGTTCTTCTGGTTGTAAACCAGTGAGGTATGTGCACCACACTATCATCTGAAATAGATATAACCTTGATTCTTCAACTTTGCAATTAAGTGACCAAGTAGGTCCAGTTCACAAATGAATAACATAACTCTGGAGTGTAGCCTCATGAAAGAGAGTTTCTGCATTACCATGGTGAACTTGATTTGTTCTGAAACTAACTGAAACCAAGTGCTTTCTGGTGATTTCACTGGAAATGTGGAATATTTGTGACAGTAGCCTTGCTGATGGCTAAATATTGAAGCAGTGGTTATATGCAGTGGGAACTTGCTTATGTTCTTGGTGGGACTGGGAAATAAAACTGAGTCTGCTAGTATTTCATTTGCTGATCTAATGGTTATTTTCTGCCTCTTGCTCAGGCTGTCACGCTGCATACTGATGTAGGAGATATTAAAATTGAACTATTCTGTGAGCGTACGCCAAAGACTTGCGAAGTAAGTCAAGTACCGAGCAGGACTGCCTAGTGTTGAAACAAAGCAGTAGAAATAGTGAAGACTGTAGAGGAGAAGAAGTGGCTTTTGCAATTCATTTTTTCACATAATGGTGAAAAGCTGATACAGTGTCTATTCTACTTATGGAACTTGTGCACTGTGTCATACTGCCTAGGGCTTTGCTGCTTTTTCTCATGAAATAAGGTTAGTCTGAGGGCTGCATCTCTTCAAGTTCCAGTATCTCCCAAAGTGTCCTCTGCCCTTAAGGGGAAATATGGCACATGGCCTGGGACTTCCAAATTTCCATGGGTTTGCTGACACTTGCACGAATTTGGTTTTAATTTAAGAGAGTGAGAATCACTCCTAGTTTGTCAGAGGCCCTATTATTCTTTCTGCAATAAACTTAAGCTTGAATTGAAATAATTTACTTTGTAACTAACAAAGCTGAAGCATGAAGTTATTGATTACAATATTACATTTACAAAATAAAAATGTTGAGTGGACGTGGTACTTCTGAGCATCTCAGGTTTCTTGTTTGTTCTGCAAGGCAGACAACCTTGTGCTGTAAGCTTTATTTAAAATCTTTTGTATCTGTGACAGTGTCAAAGGAGCATATTAACTATAAATTATTGATGACTATTCTCTGGCAATATTCTATGGAATTCACATGGTTATAATGAAAAGCAGAGGCAAAAGAATTAGTCTTGGTTTTGCCAATGCTGTTATTTTAGTAAGAGGATAGTGTTTCTGAATTGCTTGTTAATATGGTTTGTTTCATTTCCTTAGAATTTCCTAGCTCTTTGTGCTAGTAACTACTACAATGGATGCGTATTTCACCGGAATATAAAGGGCTTCATGGTTCAGACAGGGGATCCATTAGGTAAATTCTTCTGTGCGGGCTCTCTGTAGAAAAATGTACATAAATATAAAATATAAGTTTTAAATATGACTATTAAAACAGAAATGTAAATAAAGTAAAAATAAAATATAAGAATTATTGTGTTGTTATTAGAGGTTTTTATGATAAGATTAGTTTTCTGTGGTGAGCTTACAGAAGAGCAGCCATTACCCTAGTTCTAAATGATCATGCAGTACTAAAGCATTTTACAAACTTTACTGTTTCCAGCTGTTTCCCCTAACTATGATGGTTCTGCTGACTTACCAGCTGTCCAGCAGGTAGCAGTTGCTGCTGTGGTTTCTCTGGTTTCTGCCTGAAAGGCTACACTGCTTCTAAAGCATTTCAAGAAAATGTCCCAGACAGTGTCAACTGTTTAGGAGAAAATCTGATTCAGCTGTGTGTCTGTCTGTCCTCACACTGAATTTAATTTGAGGATATGTCAGTGGTTTGTTCTGCTACTCAGTAGGTGTTCCTTATATAGAGTTATGTCTGTGCTCAGTATCAAGAGATGAGAACTTGGTCCCTGCCTCAAAAGAATCACAGGCTATCTAGGGTTTTGGTTGTACAATGTTATAACAGTAGATCATTTTTGGATTTTTCAGTCTGAAAATCCAGTAATCTATTGTGGTGCTTCTTTGCCAGGCACTGGGAAAGGAGGTAACAGCATCTGGGGCAAGAAGTTTGAAGATGAATTCAGTGAATACCTAAAGGTATTTTTCTGCTCTCAATATGCAGTTATGTTTTCATAGGAATTTTCTTTACAGGTTGGACAACAGTTGGCATTGTGTTTTACCATGTTAAATGCCTCTTTTGCAATTGTGAAGCAAAGTTATCTTGCAATAAAGGGATAGAAATGTTATTATTAAAATAGAAATGGGCATTTCTGTACTTGGCGAGTTAGGTTTGAGGGTTTTCATCACCGAGAACCGAGAGAGTAAAAGAATTTGTAACAAAGTATTTTTCATGCAGTGAAAGCAAAGAAGTAATTTTTTGTTGTAAGAGCAGTTTTGAGGAGCCGATTGTGGCCTGTGATGGAATATATTAGAAACCAAGTTTTGTTCTTAATAATGGTATTGAGGCAGAGTACTATGTCAGAGCACTTTGGACAGGCTAAAGTCCTGCTTTCACAGATGTGTATTGATGTTCAGGTTTTCCCTGTCTTTCAGCACAGTGTCCGTGGGGTAGTTTCAATGGCAAACAATGGTCCGAATACCAATGGATCTCAGTTCTTCATCACTTACGGCAAGCAACCGCACCTGGACATGAAGTACACTGTGTTTGGAAAGTAAGTGATCCAACTGCATGCCTCCTTATCATAGCGTGTGAAGGATCTGAATATTTCGGGGCACATGCAATGCAAATTTAGAAGCTTCTGGTTCTAAAACTCTTTAAAATATTGGATGTGTATATGTAAATATATGCTCTTGCACTGCCACCAGAATTAGTTGCTCCGAAATGCTGCTCCCTTTTTCTTAGTAGTAGGGAATTCAGGGGAAATAGGCATATTAAAAATTACCTCAAGAATGGAACTTGTCTCCTGCTCTCCCTCTCTCTCCCTCTCTCCCATTATTCCAGCTTGTCTTTTCATCTATGCCCAAACGAGTGCAGCCTGATTTTAAGCAAACTCAAGAACAACTGGTTACACAGTTGTAGGATTTCCTGAGAAGCAAGAACCTGATTTGGGACTGGATCTGGGGATGGGTGTGGTACTGACGTGGTCATGTGTCTGTTCAGGTGGAACATCCTGTTGGTCAGATAAAATTCACGGAACTGACAGTTAATAAAATCAGATGAAGTTTTTAAAGATGCATCATTATTTAAAAACACTCGTATGTTAATAGACACTACTGATTGAAAGTAGGGTTTTTTAGACATCTGTCTTAGAAAAGGGTAAAGGCTGTGACAGATGAACTTTGCCAGATTTTCTGTGGCAGTTTAAGATACTCCTGCCCCAGTTGCAGAATCAGTAGAACAGCATATGCAGTTCCTGCTGGCCCAAAATCCAGCATCCTAGATTCAAAGAGTTGATGGAGGTGTGTGAATTGAACTGTGAACAGCACAACATATTTTCTGCCAAGTCCATTACTGGGGAATAAACTGCCAGGGTTTACCAGAGCTAGTTATTTAAACCAAAAGGTAAGAGGTTTATTAGAACAATCTCTCTTGCCACTTCTGCAGCCTGAACAGGAAATCGGAAAGCCTAAATGTATTTGTGCCATTAGATTTACACAATTATTACTGATTCTCTCCAATCTTTTCTTTGAGTCAGAAGGTTAGAAATTATAGTCTCACATTTGGAAATTGATTTTTCCAGCCACAGGATTTCAGTAATTCACAGTGAAGTTTGGTATGGCCAGTATCTTCCTGCTACTTAAGCCTTATACTATGATAGGTCAGTCCTGTCTGCCAGGAAGTGCAGTCAGGGCCTTTATACAGCTATGGTTGGTATAAAATAAAATACTGTTGGGTCAGTGGGAATTCTTTGTACTTTTTGTCAGAACCTGTTGTAGATGCTTAATACTTCATTTCAAAATATGTCATATGCCACTTATGTTTTGTCTGTCTTATTTGTATCCTTTGCTTGCGAAGACCTTGCCCTGTGATAATTAACGTGCTTGGAGATATTTCAATTGTGAAATTTAAATCATTATTAGATTAGATTCCTAGCACTTCTGCTTTTTTTCTTCCAGAGTTATTGATGGCTTGGAGACCCTGGATGAGCTGGAGAAGTTGCCTGTGAATGAGAAAACCTACCGACCTCTTAATGATGTTCACATTAAAGATATTACGATTCATGCCAATCCTTTTGCTCTGTAGCCACAGAGTGCCTCGACACATTCTTTAGAGACTGATCAGATCAACTGCTGGATTAGGGGGTTTAGAGTGTCATTAGAAAGGGTTACTTGAGCTGGATCATACCTTTGTTTGTTGAATGCAGGATTTTCAGGAGCTGTGACACTGGGAGTTGTCAAAGAGGAGTCTTATGCTTTAGAAGACAGTTTTTCCAGATTTCGATCCAGTTACAGGAGTTTGGTTTTTAAACATTGCTATTTATACTTGTAAAATAAGAAAATATTTTTTAAAATACATATTTTTTTGCAAATCTTTGTTTTCTGCCTTATCTTTTTTACTGATACTATGTTGAAATAATGTCCTTTGCTACAATTTCATACTACCAGCTTTCTGACACTTTCTCGTGTAAATTCTAACCTTCCTTACTGTAGTGGTTTTTTAGAAAACTGAGTAAGATATGTAATTTTTTCCCCTAGGTGAGAGCAGTGTCATAGATAGACGAAGCCTTTCTCTCCTAGAGGATTAAAGACCGTGTTTAGAGGAGTGCTTGCTCTTGTACTGCTGTGTTGAAATGGTAACGTCTTCAGCCTCCCCAAAACGTAGATCAGAAACAATCACTCTGGCACAACGCTTTTGGTGTGAAAGAGTAAGTGTTTGTGTCTTTACATAGCTGTTGATCAAAACTAGATAACCGTGAGTTTACTGTAGCTTGTTTTTCATCACCTTATTGCACAAACAATAGCGGGTAAAGACAACAAAGAGCAGTGACAAAAAGACTGTTGTCAGACTTCTAAACAAGAATATCCTGATACACCCGAAATAATAAAAGATACTGTGGTCAAGGTGATGTTAAACAAATATGTGAGCGCTGTTGTTTTGTCTTATTTGAGACCAAATATTGTTGGACTCTAGTAAGAAAATCTGCAAGAAGGTACAGAGATAGCTGAATATTGACTGGTGAAGAGGAAAAATAAAGTACATGCATACATATGCATGTGTGTATAAATATTGTTATGTTAGTAAGCATAAAATAAACTGACTTAAGCAGGGAAAAGAGTGTGATTTATACACAGTAAAAAACCAGTTCTTCACCTTGGGCATACTGGGAAAAGCAGAATATTCTACTCTTCCTTGTTGTAGATTTAAAAAATGCATTTTGGCATCAGTTTGTGTTCATAAAGCAGGAAAAAAAATCAACTCATTTCCACAGAGGTTCGCTTTCTGAGTCTATAATATATAGAGGTGAGAGGGTGTATCTCTAGTTCCAGCTGCGCATGAGAGACCTGGACGGGAGAGAGTACCCACAGTTCCTGCATCCAACTCTTACCGTTCTGGACTTCTTCCTCAAGTCCTTCCTGGATTCACTCAACATCACTTACGAAAGTCCATTCTCATATATATGCACTGTAATCCTTGTTCTCCCTGAGAATCTGGGATATAACAGGAAAAATAAGGGTGGGGCTGGTCACATCCACTTGTTGAGGAGAAAGCAAGACAGAGAGTAGGAAGCAGGCCAGCTGTGGAAGTGTATGATTTCGTAGGTGGTTGCTGGGTACAGCATATGCGCAATTTTGTTCTAGCACACAGTCAGCTGTTGTGTCACCAGCAGTTTGAACTTGTGACATGAGTAATCCTTTAAATAGCAAAAATGTTGCAGGCAGTACTGTTCTTACTGTTTTTGACTTGTGCTTTATAAAATCCTGGTTTTACTTCCATCACTCTGCTCCTTTATCACAAACTCTACAGCCATAGGGTGAGTTCTGTTGAAACAGATCTACCCATGCAAAGAAAAATGAGTATGTTGACACAATAATCTTGCGTTATGACTGTGATGGAGGGTCTCATCATGTATATTCTAGATTGCCCCTGACCTTGGACGGCATTAGAAAAACAATAGGTAAAGCTGGTGCTGGAAGGATGTCACACTGGGGGCATGCTCTCCATGCTGGAGAGCAATGGACAGAAAGAAAATCACGGTGCATTATCTATGGACAGTGACAAGCTTGCATGCGTAGTTGCACATACATATTGTATGTTGATCACAGGGTCCGTTGGGAAATAAATGACCCTCCTCACTCTTTGTATTTTTTTTTTTAATTTATTAGGGTGGAAGTGTTTCAGAAGGTTTAGTCCTTCCCAGGATAAAAAAAATAATGGGGTTTTAAGGAACTGATGTGTATAGGCTGTTGTAGTGTTTCAGGACTGTTTTATCCTCTTTTTCCACATAAATTAGATTCACATGAGATGTTTGGCTTATTATTATGGGCTTTAGAGAACCAAATTTCAGGCGTAATGCTTGGTTAGCTCTCCTGAGGTGACGGCTGATAGATGGCTGATGGGCCGGAGAGGTGGTGGCTGAAGGGCTGCAGTGAGGCACGGAGAGGTGAGGGGGTGCCCTGTGTGCTGTAGTAGTGAGCAGAAGAGGAAACAAGGGTTAGTTTTGTTGGGAGGGTTTTGGTGTTTGGTTTTTTCATTCTGTGGGTATAGAAGACTGATTTGTGCACTAACTTGAGGAATTAGTTTGTTTTATGGTGGGTATTTATGTTCTGCCCAGACTCAAAAACATGATTAAAAGCTAGTAAGATATACCAGGAGGTGGGGGGAAAGCATTCAACTGTTTGGAAATGTTTTTAACGCCAATGATTTACAAATATATCTTTGTTAGTCATACGTGGTCCATTAAATCTCTGTCAATTTAAAGGTGACTGGGTAAGTGCTTTGAGAGCCTCTAACGATTTGTCTGAGGAAGTACAGAGACAGATAACAGGCTTTATCACCAAAGGTAAAAAATGATTTTGCAATTAAAGAGTCTCACCAAAAAAAAAAAAAGGCAGTCTTTTGGCAGTCATTCTTAAATGAAGGATAGAAATTTTTTTTTTTGGGTTTTGTGGTTGGTTTGTTGTATTTTTCCCCCCCCCGCTCCCCTCAGTATTATGTTCCTTGTCTTCTAAGTTCTTGTCATGAAAATACGAAAATGGTTGAAGGCTTTGCATAGCTGGTTTGCTTATGTAAAACTACTTCAGCTGAATTACCTGAGGGGCATACAGGGTTACCATAAAATGCTGTGACCAGGTGGGATGGACCTGTGAGAGTAAAGGACTTTTATTATCACGCAGCGAGGTGAGGGGACAGTGCGGGGCCTCTACCGGCAGCCTGGGTGTTGTCCCAAATCTGGGTTCTTTACCCGGTGTGCAAGCCAGTAACACACAGAGCAGAGGTATTTCCAGGTTTATTCCATTAAGGTGCAGAAATGGGGTGCTCGGCCCAAAATGTGAACACACCTTAGTTTCAAAAAACTCTACTTTTATACCTTGATTATTAGGTATTCAGACAATTAGTACATATTGTTATTCTCTTTAATGATTGGTCAAGATTCATTTGCTTCCCATAGAAATGAGCGTGCAGGCTCTGTCGGCTTCTCCCATTGTTCTCTTTGGAGTTAGGTGGTGGTTGTGATCTCCCCCTGCCCAAATTAGCTTTTATCCAATTCTCCCCTCATCTTGGCAGCTCCACGCGGTTTTCCCGGTTTACTCTCTTGACCCGAGTATCCTACTTATCAACAAAGCTACATTGTCTAGTGGTTAGTTCCTTAATTGAATTGCAGATAAATCACGTCCAGTTACTGTTTCTCTATTCAAGTGTTAGGTAAATGATTAAATAGGGTTGGGGCGGTAGAGCGGATTGCAGCAGTAGTTGCTCCAGTTACATTTTACATCTCGTTTCTCTAGTTCATATCAATTTCCCTGCACCGCGGGCGGTGGCCGGGGGAGGGGCCGAGACCCCGAAGCGCTGCGGCGAAGGCGGCCCNGGGGAGGGCGGCCGGTGGCTCGGCTCGTCCTCGCTGGAGCGGGCGGCCGGGGCGTCCGCCATGTTCTCTGCCCGCGCCTTGTTCCGTGCGGAGAGAAAATGGCTTCGGCCGCTGTAGCGGGGGAGGCCGGAGCCCTTCCCCGTGTCCCTGCAGCGGGTGCAGAACGGGGCCTCTTGCCGGAGCAGGGATGTGGCGGGGGGTGTGGGGGGGGTGTGGGCCCGAGCCGGCGCCCCGCTGCGGGGTGTAGCGCGGCGGGGGCGCGGGGGCCCCTTTCCCTCTGGAAGAGGAGCGGGCACAGCCCCCGCCACCGCCGCGTCTCGGCGCCCCCAGCGCCCGCGTCCTGCCCTGCAGCGTCGCCGTTGCTGCGGCACCCGGACGGGTCGGCCTGAGGCGCAGCCTCGGGGCGAGCGTCGGTTTTACCAGGGGAAAGTGAAATAAAAGACGCGTAGTGAGTTATTTATCTCTTCATCTCTGAGCGCGACAACTAGGATGTAACGATGGTAACTGGAAGAGGGTAGATTTAAGGTTAGATATTGGGAAGCAGTTCCTTCCTGTGAGCGTGGTGAGGCGCTGGAACGGGTTGCCCAGGGCGCTGGAACGGGTTGCCCGAGGCGCCAGAGCAGCTTTGCGGGCGCATCGTGCACGGTGTGTGTTGCGTGTCTGAGCCACAATACTTCTTCTTGAAGCTTTTTCTAAGAAGCAGGTTTGATGTTCCCCTGTCAGAACGGTTAGTTTGAAAAAGCTCTTGAAAATAACGTGGAAGAAAGAACAGTGGAAAAGTGAAAATTGGGTAGTTGAGGAAAAGTACAATCTTTGTTATGGTGTTAATTTGATAACTAGAGGCTTTGAAGATGAATTGTTTGTCTTTGGGATGTAATTCAAAGAGCAAATTATCTTTGTTACAGATGTGGCATTCCAAGCATACTAATTATGCTGACAGAAAGGAAGAAGAAAGTCCGGATCGCAGAAGATGCGGCAGTGCTAATAAGAGAAAGAGGAGATCATTAACTGGTCCCCCGCAGATCAAGCGCTGCAGAGTTGACCTTCTTAAACTTCCTGACAGGTAAATAACTTTTCAACTCGTGATACAGCAAGCGTATGTTTTAAGATTTTGTTACCCTCATCAGGTCACCTGATAATGTATTCATTTCTGAGTTAGAAATATTTCAAGAGAGATGTCTTAGAGCTTTAAACAAAATGCTGTCTTGATAGGGGTGCTAGAATTATTTTAATTAAGTTTATTTGATCCTTTGTTTGTAGTACCTGTTCAGAAACCAAATCTGTAAATGAAAGAGACCATCGTGAACGGCACTATGTTGAAGAATACAGAAACGAGTACAATCAAGGATGTGATACTGGGCATCCCAGTAGCAAATCATCAGGTTATAGTGGGACGAGTAGTTACAAAAGGAAATACGAGACACATCACACTACCTATCCTCATCATCGTTCACAGGTGGTGTGACGAATTTTAATTTAGGATTTTTTTTTATTTTAAGAAGATAGATTCTTATCTGGGCAGTAGTAATTTAGTGCTGTGGGGGTTTGGGGAATTCTGTGGGTAATATTAATAGTTTATTCCTTTAGCTAATAGTAGTAGATTATTCTTTTTGCTAGGATTTTATTTCCTTTAGTGAAAATGTACAGTTTGTAGGTATGCTTGTGATACCACGGAACATAGTCTTGCTATTTGTTCATTGGCTATATTTGAGCAGATTAATGACTAATAACCACCAATTGGAGTACTTGAAATAGAGGCATCGTTTTTATGCCTTCAAAATTTTTATTATGACAAGCATTTATTTCAGCCCTACTCGAAAAATCCAAGCACAAGATTTTAAACTGGCTTTTGACTAAGTGTCACTGAAATAGCAAGGAGATAATGTCAGTTTTTTATTTTTTAAAAATTTATTTAGTAGCTATTTTAAGTATCGCTGAAAAATCTGTAGAGTCAGATATGTAAATTGTCTGCCTGCTAGCAGGGCAGTTTTTCTGGTATTTGTTATATATTTAAGTCTTTAAAAAGCTGAAGATAGCATTTCTAATTTAAGCTCTTCAGCTGAGATAGCCTAAAGTAAATGTATATGCTATTTATGATTAAATTTTTTTTTCTTATCAAATATTCAGAGTAGTGATTTAATCTTTATTACTTGAGTATTTTAATTTGGCCACAAGGCTTTTTTTAATATATATATATATATATATATATATAAGCTAATTATTAGATCCTTTTGCTTTAAAAAAAAATAGACACTGAAATCCTAAAGTAAAATTCAGTGAACCAATCTTTTAAAAGAAAAACAATTGTATTGTAATTTTTTGTTGCCTTGCCACTTTGAGTATCTCATCTGAAAATCTGTTCCTTGCCATGTTTTTCTCCTGTAACATAAACTATGTGCCCTGTGAATTTCCGGGGACTGAATTTGAAATTGCTCCTGCCAACCGTTTGTGGCCTGGCGCGTATCTGAATGCCTGAATATCTCCCTGCTGAATGAATTTCGTATTCTGACCTGAATTCACTCGGGTTTATTGATTGGCTGGACGATCTTGGTGCCGTTCCAGAAGAGTCTTCGAAGGAAAAGATCCAGGAGTGTAGAGGATGATGAGGAGGGTCACCTGATCTGTCAGAGTGGAGACGTACTAAGTGCAAGATGTATAGAAAACTTTTCAAAATTTATTAACTTTTCAGATAGAATAAGTTCTTTTAGCATAAGATGTGAGGGGGCTTTGGAAGTCTTTTCTTTCTGTCTTGACTTTTTTTTTTTTTGTTTGGGGGTGGGGATTGTTATTCTTCTTCTGTAGAAAGTAAATATTTTTCTTTTTTCCTTTTCCCTTTTTTTTTCCCCCAAAAAATAGTAAATGAAGTTAATGAACCTACTAGAATGAGATCCCCTTAAATGTGCCTTGATGAGAGTTGTCCAGTAACATCTCTCAAACTAGATATTTACGATTTAAAGAAGAACAGTCTAGAATAATCTTCAGTGATAGGACTTAGTCTTTTTATTTGTTTTGGTTTTGTTTGTTTGCTTGTTTTTTAATAGCTGAGTAACCTTACAGCTTTTGTGACTGAGAGTTCTTTTCTTTATAGACGAGATTGTTGCTACTTTGGGTGAAGGTGCTTTTGGAAAGGTGGTGGAATGCATTGATCACAAAGCGTAAGTCTTTTTAGTTAAATACATGTGATTTTTCTTACTGTCACGGTGTGGTTTGTGAAGTGCTTTCTGATTGCTTCACGTTTTATCTCCGCTTCCTCATAGGCTGCTCTGTATTTCTTTAAGGCTGCTGGATAATGAGCAGCGTCTCTGACGTCACGTAGTTTTCCTGAAAGTACCGTCTGTGACGATGCAGTGCCGTTTGGGTTCTAGCAGTAGACTGTAAATGAAGAGGTTTTTTTGTGTTTGATGGCAGTTTTGCTGTGCACAAAAGGGTGTGAAACTAGATTGTCTCTCTAGTCCCCATAGAAGGCATGTGATGTCTTATTCCATTTTTTTACTACTTCAGCGACTGAAGGGGGTTTGTCATTTTTGATTGAGAGTTTTGTTATGCTGCAAGATGTGGAAGTTTCTCCAGTACTGGCCCAGCATACATAACTACAAAGGGGCGGTAAATGGGACTTTTAACCTTTAGTATTGATATATATATAAGGTATCGAGCAGGTTTTCGAAATGCAAAGATTAAATGTTAATTGTGTTTGTGCATAGCTGAACCTTGGTTGCATTCAGTCTTCTTGTACTTAAAAAAAGGCAAGGTTCTCATTGTTAGAAACCACGAATATGGTGATAATTACGGAATAGCCAGACTACTTACTCTGCCAGTCACTGTTAAAACCTCTCTTTTCAGGGAAGGCAGGCACGTAGCTGTGAAAATAGTAAAAAATGTTGCTAGGTACTCTGAAGCAGCTCGTGCGGAAATACAAGTGCTGGCACACTTAAACGCATCGGACCCCAACAATAAATAGTAAGTACACAAAGCTGACTGCACTTTTTTAAGAGGCATCCCTTTCTGTAACATATGATGTATGTATCTGAGCATGATACAACTTCCTGTTGCAATTCATGTGTTTTCTTGCTTCTGCAGTCGCTGTGTCCAGATGTTAGAATGGTTTGAGTACCACGGACACGTCTGCATTGTTTTTGAGCTGCTGGGGCTCAGCACCTACGACTTCATTAAAGAGAATGGCTTTCAGCCATTTAGGCTGGACCACATTAGACAGATGGCGTATCAGATCTGCAAGTCTGTGAACTGTAAGTGGGTTTCTTTTTTGCTTTATTTGTTAAATTTTCATGGTGGGATTTGCTGACAGTATTTGTTGCCTTGCAGTTTTGCATTTGAACAAGTTGACGCACACAGATCTGAAACCGGAAAATATTTTATTTGTGACGTCTGACTATGTCGAAGAGTATAACCCCAAACTGGTGAGTTGCCCTCCTCTTCCTCACCTGCCCCTCAGCAATCCTCTGAGTTTATTTGGTCACTTGCCTCCCGTTTTGGTTCGTTTCAGAAATGCGATGAACGCACGCTGAAAAATCCGGACATCAAAGTTGTGGACTTTGGGAGCGCAACATACGATTACGAGTATCATAGCACCTTGGTGTCTACAAGACATTACAGAGCTCCTGAAGTTATCCTAGGTCAGTAGAAGGCTGTTAGGCTGATGTTACTGATTTGTAAGAATTTGTGTGTGCCGGTGATCGGTCCTGCAGAGGCCTGTTGAACTGTTTGCCGTCTGGTGTGATCACGAGCCTTCTCCAATCTTTTCGCAGCACTGGGATGGTCACAGCCGTGTGATGTTTGGAGCATAGGATGTATTCTCATAGAGTATTACCTTGGATTCACAGTATTTCCGGTAGGTAACTAGGAACCTCAAAATGATGCAGCGCGTGTAACGCTCCCCCAGCGTGGTGAAAATAAGCTCCAGCCAAGCGAGGATGAAATGGAAACAGTCTGCAAGAAATGAAGCTGCAGTCCTTTGTAATGCCGAGTTGAAGAGAACAGATGATGTAGTCACTTCAGTCATCTTGGCAGTGTTCCTGAAACTTGAGGTTTATGAACAAAAAGGAAAAAAAAAAAAGGCAGGGCCAAGGGGGGGGGGGGGGAACCTCCAGTAGACTGTAACTTATTTCAGGAAGCAGATGCCTCCAGCCTCTCTTCCTTCATCTGAAATTGGTTATTGGTTGGAGAGTACAGTCAGAAATGAAGGAAGGTTAGTGCGTGGGTCTTGGTAACTTCTACCAATGAACTAAAAAATGTCTTTTCCCTCCAGACCCACGACAGCAAAGAACACCTGGCAATGATGGAGCGAATACTGGGGCCCTTGCCAAATCACATGATAAAGCAAACCAGGTAAGTACATTTTTCTATACCTGAACTGCTGTAGTTTAAGTATCTTCACATTTGGTTTAATAGCCCTTTTTAAAAAAACGTTCAATAAACTGGGACTTGTGCTTTTGCCTTATTTAACAAGCTGGCCCCTCCTGTGAAATAGTCCCAGCTCCAGTCTCAAGTTGTGAACAAACACACTGATAAACTTCTAGGGAAGGGTCAAACCAGAATCTCTGAATAACAACCTCTGGTCTGTTTGTTTAAGGAAACGCAAATATTTTGTTAATAACCGGCTGGATTGGGACGAACACAGTTCTGCTGGCAGATACGTCTCAAGGCGCTGTAAGCCACTGAAGGTGAGATGACAGAAGGGAAGACGCTTTTGGGGAGAGAAGCCTTTAACTGCAATTACATGATTAAAAACCCATATCTTGTTGTTTTCTTCCTGAAGGAATTCATGACCTGCCACGACTCTGACCACGAGAACCTCTTTGACCTCATTGAAAAGATGTTGGAGTATGACCCAGCCAAGCGCATTACTCTTACAGAAGCACTGAAACATCCTTTCTTCTTCCCGCTCAAACAGGGGAAAAAGGGCACTGGCTCCTGTAGCTGAGCGGGTATCACAGATGTTAGTCCACTAAAGAAATATAAAAAGTGTTAAAAGTATTTAATGTACAGTTATTTTATAAATGCCTTATTTTGTATTGTGACTTTTTGGATACCGACCTTTAATCCAGCTGCTGCAATACAACTTATTTAAGAAAAAGGATACCGATAAACGTGGTCGTTTCCTCCGTAAGTAAAAAAAATCTCAGGACACCTGCACTTCTAACAGCTAGAAAAGCAGACCCTCCACACTACACAATAGGCCTCTTGACAGCAAGAAAGTATTTTAATTATGCTTTTATTATTTTGTTTTGATCATTCAACTGTCATTAGACGACCAAGACCTAGGACTGATTTTACTCTGTAGCATGACTGACACTTCCTTTTTGGCTAAGAGAACAGAGACAGCCCCTGACAGGAAGTGTAAGGATGGCCTTTATTTGTTTAAAAAAAAGTTACAAAGGAAGAAGGATGACTGTAGCATTGAACAGATTGTGTTGTGATCACCATTTTTTTTTAATTTTAGTAGGTGTACTCCAGTTACAAGTATTTCAGTTAATGTTCATTATTAGCTTACAACTCTATAGACTTCACTCTTACCCAATCTTTCTTGAATGCGTTGTCATGACAATTTCCATGAAGAATTCAAAGGTTGCAGGAGCAGATAAGCCGTTTGGTTTAACACGTCAACTGCCAGCATAAAAGAATCTCTAAACTTCCGCGGGAGGAGGGGGTAGATCTCTTCCCCTGACCTGAGCAGCACAAGCCCCCTGCCTCTAGCGAGCCTTCGGGCAGCTGGACATGGAGCATGAGCGGAGACAAGGCAGCCTGCCCCAGGGCTGCTGCCCAGCTGGGAGGTGCCACCAGGACACCAGCCACCAGCTGCCAGAGCCAGCAGGCCCAGCTGCTGCTCCTCCTGCCCCAGCATCATTACTGGTCACCGCCACAACAGCTGCTCTCCAGTAGGACACGGAGCTCCCAGGAGTGGGGCAGCCACCTCACACGGCAGTTATGATACAGGATTGCTTTATGCTGGAAGTTTACTAGAGATGATAAAAATTCCATGGGGAGACGAGACAACCACCTATGAATAGGGTTATGTGAAGCAAGTGGAAGTGTCACACCACATTACCACACGAGCCACGGCCTCTTCACTTCGGAGGCTTTTTACAGTTTAATTTGCGAACAGAACTGCCATAAATCTCATTCACCGTATCATGTCTATTCAGATAGAGAGAGAAACCCCAGGGGGTAAAATGGATTTCATTGTGGAAGGCCTTAAATTACATTATTACAGTAGAAAATACAGGAGGTAGAATATAACTGAAAGGACAAATGCAGGTTAAAGTTGAATCTAGAATAGCTCCTGTAAGCTACTTAAAACATGGTTTTAAAAACTAAACCCAGTATTTCATTAACTATAGAAAACAGTTAAAATAAATTGCCATGAGAGCCCTTATATCATGCTTGATACAGGGAGGTAGGATGTAAGAATCAGAAGGACACATGAGACATGACACGTATCTACAGCTCCTGTTTGCTTTACTGAGGACAGTTTCACAGGTCAGTCACCCTCTTCAGCTTCAGACTCCGACTCTGGAACAGAGAGACCTGGTCAACAGGCTGCCGGGGCTCAGCTCCCCCCAGCCCCCAAACGCAGCCCCTGCCCTGCCTCCCGTGTAATACAGAGCTGCTCTTGGATCCGCCTGGATTTCTGCAGCAAGCTCTTCTAGCCAGTACTGGGGGGCAGACCCAGTCTCCTGCAGGCAGTTAACACCCCACCCCCCCCAACCCACATCATTACTGCACCAAGGTTCCCCACACAAACCAGCTCAACATGGGAGCTAAGCTGCTGGTTACCTTCTTCAGCGTTCTTGAGCCACTCCACAAACTTTTTCATTTGCTCCAGAAAAACACTCTTTCCTTTTGCAAGATGCGCATCTTTGTACCACTTCAGGATGGGTTCTTCACTCAGAACTTCAGCTGTGGGTTGTGCAAGAGCAGTATTAACACAGCAAACCACGCGATACCAGCTGCTGCGCAGCCTTTAGCTTCCTCCCCTAGAAGGGTCACACACCTCCTCCTCCCCAGCTATGGCTGGCCATAGGTGCACTAGCAGCGCCTCCTGTTTTAAAATTCTGAGAATGGTGCATTTCAGATGCTGCTGGGGGTTTCCCCGAGCACTGCGCCTTCACTCCTGCCCACGGCCCTGAGTGTTTCATGGCTGGCTGAGATGACACACTCGAAGGGAAGCTTCAGTCGGGTGCAAATTCTTTAAAGCCCCAAGTACACCACAGGAACTGTTCAATTGTTTTGGTTTTTTTTTTTTTTTTTTTTTTAAATTTTACAGGTACAATATGATCTTCAGTTTAACACAACAGGAACACAAGGGAACTTCTTGTTTCCACAGGTGTGCAGCATGTTTTTCAATGACACCTTTTAACTGCAAGCCTAGAGCACCCCAGAACACCTTGGCAGTCTCAACCTCTGGCCGTTCACAGTCAGTGTTCAGACACATAACTAAGAACACCACACCATTGTATAGCCCTTCCCTAACTTTAGAGGGCCAAAGAGCCTTAAAATCTAAATTTAGCTTTCATCTACCACAGCTCTTAAAATCTAGTAGACAGCATCCTTGTCTAGAGGTGTATTTCCCCAAGGACAGCTGCATCCACCTTCACAAATAGGTGGAAAATTCTTCAGCTCATGAAGCGCAGTGCTGTAGCGCTGATCTTCCCTAAAGGTCTTAGTAGCACTGAAGCATTCTGCAAATACGGGCTTTAAAAAAAAAAAAAGCCACAAAAAACCAACAAAACCACCCCCCAAAACTCTTAACCCCCCAGAAGTCACCTTTATAGAAGAGCACCACTATTTTCTGGAAGGCCTTCATGAAGTGGATGTTGTCGTAACAATACTCCTGAATCTTCAGCAGAAGAGTCAGCTCTGACTGACCTTGGGTAGTAAAGGCAGCAAGTAGAGGGCTGTATTGCTGTAAGAGAACAACAAATCGGCGCACACTGAGCACTTCACACTTGCCGCCTGCCCAGACTGGTTTCACCCTGTTTCCATCAGCCACTGCTTAGAAATTTGCAACCCCCGCCCCACCGCAGAGTGCTGCTGCAGAAGTCACACTGTTTGGGCCTCAGTGCCTTGGACCACAGTACCGCAGTCACAAGGGGAGGAATTCCCTGTCTAACGCAGTCTCTGCGTTAGGAGGGTTGTAGGTTTTCACTCATTTAAGGGTGAGACGGAGACGGAGGGAAGCCCAAGCCCTACCCAGCAGGTGCAGAGGTCCATACTCCAGTTACAATACCTTCAAATGCTTAATGGCTTGCTCTGCTACCAGCTCCTCCTTTTTGTTCCATTCCACTGTGCTCATGACACTTGACCAGATTATGGCTACCACGGTCTGCTCTGAGATGTTGTTTTTCTTCATCTCCTCCTTCACGTACAAGATTATCTGCCGGTCAGAAGAGAGTCAGCACACAGGCCACATACCACACTGAACTAAAACTGCTGTTCTATAGGCAACCAAGACGCCTTCAGAACCACTAACAACCCTCTTGATCATACAGCAGGATTCAGGACATTAAGGAAACACTACAAAGCTAATACTGAAACACCCCGGCCCTCATTTTAATTCTTAGTGAGAGCTAGGTGTTCAGTAGTTCATTATTTAATTAGGCATACAACTTCAGACTAGCATTAGATGCTATTGTATTTTAGACAATTTGAGCTAAGTTCCTACAGGAAAAAAGAAAGAAAGGAAAAAAGCACCTACACCTTGTCTGCAGACAAATACTTACATCTTTGAATGGATCTCCCCGTGACATCTGCTCCTGAAGCTCCTTCTGCAGCTCCTTCCGAGCTCCTATGCTTTGCTGGTTCCGAACATACTCAGAAAGTTCTTTTAGTCCCGCTTCAGTGAAATACTTGGAGAAGTGTTCAACACTTTGTTTGTTGGCTGGGAAGAGTTCCTGAAAACAAGTTTACAACAACTCTTTCACAAGAGAAACGCATCGGGAGTACTTTGCTGGTAAATGCTACTTACTCAACTGGCTTAATTAGTAAAACAGTGATTTGAAGTAGTACTCACCATCAGTCTGTTATCCATGTTTACTTTACGAAGGCTGACAGCCACTGCATTAATATCTTTCTCGTTTATCCATGATTTGAACAGCTTGACTGCAAAAGCTGCAGAAACACCTGCGCAACAGGAAAAGTAATATTATTATTTAATATTATTATTACTGAAATTCAAAACACAGGGTATAAGGCCTGAGAGTACAGGGCACCTAGTCTGCCAGACCCTTGCTCAAAGCAGCAGCAGCAGCTGTGCTCAGAGGCAGCCCGGGCACAGTGTGCAGTGCCTCCGCCTGAGGATACTGCAGCCTCTGGCACGTTGGACTTCCCTCACCACTCAGCATCACCAAGCCTTCCCGGTACTCAACTCTCCTTGCTGTAATTTAGGAAGGAACCTAAAGACACAACACACCTTCTGCAGCCTGAAAGGTCCCTCTCTAAAACACAGTACTGCCTTGCCGGGCAACACTAGTGTGGCAGCCCCCAGTGTCACGTAGGGAAGTCCTATACACAAGCTTTCTGAAAAGATGAGTCTTCTGAAGTTGTAGCAAGACCTGCCAGGTCACAAGGCAGCATGTTTACCTTTCCTTATCCTGTAGTGAATCTATCACCAGATGAAACTAGTGAGCTGCAAGGGTGTACTGGCATCACAATTTCCACCTACTTTTCATCGTCCTGCCCTCCATCACCTTCCCTAATGGAGGAGCTGGGCAGCACTTACCTTCTTTAACCAAGTTCTCATTGTAAAGACTGTTGAGAATCGATGCATTAAGTGTCCCGTTGGCTAGCAGAATACCCGTCAACATGGCCAGTTTGTTCCGCTCAGACTCCGAGAACCCTTTCAGGAACAGCAGCAACTGCAAGAGGGAATAAGAAGAATTGCCATCAAACCATCATCTCTCACTAAAGTTTGGCTACCGCCTCCATGTTAGATGCTTTTGTTTCAATCAAGCTACTCAACTAGCAGGAGCACTAGTTCATTGGTAGCCTTCATCACCAGTCATACACGCTAGCTGTTCTTCTATTAACAACTTAAGTGCTCTATTTTAATAATAGATCTAGATTTAACTAGCAGAATGGGAAGATTTATTTGTCTGCTGCTAAGGACCATACCTTTTTGACTTCATCTTCAAAGCCTTTCTCCAGGTACTTGTAACGCCTGATGAGCTTGTTAAAAACCTAAAAAGATACAAAGTGTGTTATTTCTTGCTCTGAACTATCATTTAATTAGAATTTAAAAAAACCAAGTTCAGTAGAGTTGCTCTGAACTCTTTAGAGCACTTTTAGCGTAGAACAGTACTATTCTACCTCTTCTAATGAGCTTCTTAAAGCCAGGCATTATTTTTACCTAAACTTTCAACCACACAAACACTTCATTTTTGACCACTAAACAGTTTAATTGTACTCATTTCAGAACTAACCTGAGCAAACGCTTGCATGGTTTCTAGGTCTTCCTGTGCCGCAAATACACAGACGTTTGTGCGTGTCATGTCATCTGCCAGGGTACCACCTGGGGCTAAAGAAGGGTTTCAGCATTAGTGGTATTACTGCCCAGCGGGAGTACCGGATAGTGTCCACAGGGAAAATTCCAACACCCGTAACATGCAACGTGTTGCCCTTTCATCATGAACCAAACAGCCAGATGGCTGAAGATGCCCCTACATCTCCACCTGCTCCATTGCTGTAGCGTGACTTTAAAACCAATACCTTAGATAGGAACATTTAAATATTCTGACCCCCTCCTGCTAACTGGATTGGCAACACATCTTTGTTTACATACTGGTAAGTTAACTTGACCACGAGCTCCTCTCCCCTTAAAGGAAGAAGCCATTAAAGCTGCTTAATCCTAGCAAGTGTCTTTCTAGTGTCTGCTGCAATAGCGTTGCTTAGTAAGTGTCTTTTAAGTAACAGAGTGAGTCATAACAGGAGATGAAACAGGTAGAGATACATGTTCTAAATTCAGTGCCCCAGAGACGAGTTGGGAACTTCAGTCTTGAAAGGCACTTCAGACTTTTAGCTGCTAATTAGAAGATGTGCCTTCACCATCCCTCTTCACTTTAATACAGGCATTTGACTAGCAGCCAGGCTGCTTTGCTAATTAGGGTGAATTCAAGTCACCAACTCCAGTGCTAGAATACCTCATCGCTGATTTCTATGCTGCACTACACAAGGGAGATCTTTTTGTTATGTGTTAGTCAGAAATGTGACTTAAAGATGAAGATCAGCATCAGCAATAAGAATATTAGAAGGACGCTGGTTTTTTATTTTGGCCTTGTCTGACTCAAGATGAAAGCCAGTCTACCCAGCTACTTGTTGCAGAGAGGGAGTTGAGTAGAGGACCCCTATACCACCATTAATGCAGCAATGTATTTTTCCCTTCCCTCTCAGCCTCATTCCTAGAAGGAACACCTCCTAAAGCAGCATGTAGTGCTTAAGACTCTTGAACGTAAATCCACAGAGCGTAACAATTTGTACATTAAGCAGCAACGCTCCACATGGCAGACAAATTTACTCACGCTACCAGCTCTCGTAACAACAGCGAAAGATTCCCTTGCCAAAAAGAACACCACAGTAACTTCAGTCTACGTAACGCTGCTCCAATACACAGCTTTCAGGTAAACAAGCACACTTCATGGAGCTAAACCGTTTTGAAAGCCTTGCTCTTCAGCATTTGTTTGAGCAGGTCACCTGGCAGTTCTACAGTATCAGTATGAACACACGACAGACAGCACCCTCCCAAACCAGCCGCCCCCACTGCGGAACTGCCATCCACAGTCTGACTGCGGCCCAGAATCAGGTATTTCCTCCCCCTGTGCATTTAGGTCATGTGAATTTTATTTCCGTTACCTTACAGACAATCGTCTGCAACTGCCAAATTTCTCATTTAAGTCCTCCCCCCCAGCTATTGCATAACAAATGCTAAAATCTGAGACAGACCTTTTCCAGTCTACAGAGACAACACAGAGCATCCTCCTCACAGCCTGTATTTTAAATGGGTCCCTGCCATCTGAACCGCTTCCCACTAAACAATATTTAGTCAAGTAGGAAATGTAAAGTCTAAATCTAGAAATATCACTTATTTTTAACTACTTTTCAATCTCATTTAGCTTTATCTACTTATCACCTGATGGGTGAGCATCTGTTCTGCTCTTTACACAGTGTGCACATGAGTTTACAAGAACTTTCGTCATCACATTTCACTTCCTCAGTTCCCCACGTTTTCTGCTGACTCGACCACCCTCTCATTTCTCACTCCCTGACATCTGCTAGAGCCCACGACGTCACTATCGCCAACAAGAAACGATTTGTAATAGCATTGCCAAGACTAAGCACCTCAGCTTCTTCTGTAAACAGTATTATTTTCCAAAATAACAGGGTGGGGCGCACAAAGCACAGGATCCTGTCAGAATTTTTCAGGGCAACGCTGTTGGCCTTGCAACCACAGACCACGTGCCCCAAACAAGCATTCATCCATATCACATCAGCACAAGGGAACTTAACTACAGAGTTAAGATCCATGCCCAGTTAAAAAAAAAAGGCAACGTATTTTCCTTAAGCCAAACTTGTAGAATCTATACTTTGAAGAATGCAAAATGACTCAAGCAAGAGTGCAATAAAGTATACAGAATATTTCTACAGTAACCTGACTGCTCAGTTAGTCACTAAGCTGGTCAGATAGTTTACCAGAGGTAACTTAAACCCTGTTCTACACGCTCACCAGGCTCTTCAGCAGAGTTTTTACACCAAGAGGGAACCAAGCTTTTGTAGAGTCAAGTGAACAACAGCTGACAGCAGCGCTATCAAAGGGACTTACCCAGCATTCCACCAGCCACCAGGATGTCAAAAAGTGTTTCTGCATAGCGGCGATAGTCAAGTTTTGCACCAGAAGCATCAAGAAACTTTGCTACTGCCTCCAAGTCAGTGCCAGTTTCGGTTAAACCTTGAATAATACAGTCCTGGAACTGAGTAGGGTCAAACCTCTCTTTTTCATCTGTAAAGATAAAGTGTTGAAATGAAGTTGCCACACACAGCTGTTTGGTTTTCAAAGCCTGCCACTTTAATTTTATTTAAAAAAAAAAATTAACAAACCCAAACCAAAACTTGAACTAGCAAGCCTGAGGTTAAACAGAACTGAAATCATTCCAGTCTTCCAAGACAAGTGGTATTAACTAGCAGCTTAACACTGTAGCCAAAAATTAACTTCAATGGCCAATATAGCAGTAAGAAGTCTTACTGCTTTCATTTCCCTGTGCGGTCAAGGCTGGGAGAAAGGCTGTCGAAAGCTGAAACGTTCCTTAGTTACCTCTAATCTAATTCTCACAGTACTTTCACTAAGAAGAACAGTTGCAATGATCATTAGTTGGCTCTATTAGAGCTTATCTGACTTCTCAGCTTTTGTACATCTGATACCGTTACTCATCTTCCATTTCAGCCCTCTAGGCCTCTCAAACTTTTGAACAAAGCATTCTGACAGAAACGCTGCATTCCGTTATCGCATCAGAGTCAACTGCCAGTACTTGCTTTTTGGCTATGAAGACCATCCCCTCCTCTTAATATGGCGTTAAATGAGACCGCAACAATTGCTTTTCCTCAAGTGCCTGGGGAAAATGTAGAAATCCGAGCTAACTTCTTAGTCTTAAATAAACACAAAATGATGGACTATAATTGCGTATCTATTTGGTATCCTTCATTGTTAAAGCAGAACACGTGCTTCTTTGCAGTTGAGATACATCAGTTGATCATAGTCTTGTTTTTGCTACGGGCAGGGCATAGTTAATATGCAACAAATCCACCTGTGTAACCAGTGGAAAGCCTTAAATGAAAGAGGTCTTCAGCTTTACTCATCTTAATTTGTCCTTAGATCATGCAAACCGTTGAGAAGAAAAGCTTCCAAAGCAGAACCCGGCTGCAAACCTTACTTTGAGTGCTGTCTGTAACAGCTTAGCCAGTTTTGATAGCAGCCTTTCTGCAAAGGGCATACTAGTGTCCTTGCATGCAACGCAAGCATCAACGTATCGGCAGGTAACAGCTGGCTGGAAGTCTGGAAATACTGGACCAGTATTTGCCAGGACAGATCCATGAAGATCATTGTTAACCGCAGACCTGCTTGGAAGCCAAACTATGGTTAAATGATTAAAGAGATAACAACCCAGAATGCCAGCACTTCATCTGCCAGACAGACTAAATCCAACTCTCTCACTTCAACAGTTTCTCAAGCTACTTTAACACCAAAATAGGTTCTGCGAGTCAACTTGTACTCCTGTACAACTTAATTACTGCTTCAGTATCTACAGCATCCTTAGTGTTGTCAGTTTGAGCTAGAACACTGCTAGTATATTAATAAAACAGTATTAAACAGAAACTCCCAAGAGCTGTCCCCACTTCCTCTTTTAGCTTAACAAAACACAACCAAAATACAAAACTACTCTTCACACCTCTTCAGTCATCAACTCTTCTTATGGGAGTAACTGTGCACATACAGAGATATGCACTTGCACATCCCACACTTTGGGGTTTGTTTATTTCGGGGAAGGTGGGGAGCAGGGATGATTTGATTTTTTTTTTTAAATTTAAATCAGGCATTTTTATAGTATTAAAGGAACAATGCAACTTTCATCCAGCAGCTAACACTGAAATTCCTACCAGGTCAGATGCTCCTTAGATGTATGTAATAACCTGCAACAAGCCTGTGCTGGAGTTTCCCTGGAACTCAGGGGTACGAGATGCTTCTGCTTTCGGGCTAAACACACTCAGTGCACTAGAACGACCATGTCTTAAACCAAGGTTATTCAAGTAAATTCAGCTACAATTCTTACTGCCAAACATTTTTTACTAGCGCAGAGAACATTCTAGCACCCTGAGCTAACCCAGAGACTTCGTATTTAGTGTGGCCTCCTTTAGAAAATTTATGAAAAGAGCAGAACGGCGTAAGTTTATTGACAGAAACCGACGTTTTACAGGGGCCCACGCACCGGGCACTGACGCTGGGCAGGGGCAGCACGCGCACTGCGGCGAGCTTACCTCTTTTTCTAGTTTTAAAACGCTGGCCCGATAGCGTCGGCTTCTGCGGCTTTTGATTATTCATAAAAGACACCCTGCAAGGAAGCAGAAACGCACCTCAGGGCGCTGAGGGCGGGGGGGGCCGGCCGGCCTGCGCGCCCCGCGGGCGCAGGNGCCCGTACGGGAAAAGATGGAGACCGAGCCCTCACCTTCCCTCCCCCACCCGTCGCCTCCACCCGAGTGCGGCGCGGCCGTCACGGCCTGGCCTGGTTTGGTCCGGTCCAGTCTGGCCTGGCGGCAGCCAGCCCCATCCAACCGCGGCTCCCCCCAGCGGCCGCCCCCCGCCCAGGCCCGTCTCCTCACCGACT
>VZTS01027757.1:9864-39298 GCA_013400795.1 Pluvianellus socialis | reverse complement strand
CGGGCGAGAGCGGCAGAGGGGAACGGCGTCGGCAGCAGCGAGCGCTCTCCGGGCGGAACCAACGCGAGAGGAAGAGGGGAGAGGAGGGGAGGGGAGGGGAGGGGAGGGCCGCGCTTCGCCCCGCCCGGGGCGGACTATCCCGCTGCGCCAGAGAGGACGGGGGGGCGGGAAGAGGGCCAGGAAGGGGGGCCGGGTGTCCCCGGCGCCGCCTGCTCCCGGCCGTCGGCCCTGCGCTGCGGAGCCCTCGGCACCTTATCGGTCCGTGCCCGGAGCGCTCCCCCTCCCCGGGAATGGACGCGTCCGCCCGCCCCCGCCACGGTGAGTGACCGTCACGCGCAAAGGGTCGCCTGGGGCACCCCCCGCCCCGCCGTCCGCGTGGATCAGTCCCCGAGGGCAGCGCGGCGCCCCCTGGCGGCAGGAGGATGGGAAGGGCGCGGCGCGGCGCGGGGCGGGGGCGCCCTCGGCCGGGTTCGCCCTCGGGGACGGGGCGGTTCGGTAAAAGGCCGGTTTCCCGCCGACGCGCTCCGTCTTTGCCCGCGCAACGGGTGAGGAGCGGCGCTGGGAGCGTTGTGTCCCACAGATCTGGCTGCGGTAACGGGCGGCCCGCTCCCCCGGCTGCTCAAAAAAAAAGTAATTTGTTTTTTCCGAGGTAGTTGTCGAAACCAGGAAGCCCGTGCCGTGGGGCAGAGAGCAGTAAGTGGGGGAGCCCCCGGCCTGGTGTCGGCACGGGTTGAGGTGCCGGTGAAGGACAACCCCAGAAGTACCCGGGGTGAAAACCAGCACCCATCAGCATCAGAGGGAGTTTTGTGGTTGACTTCAATGTTTTTAAGATTTCGCTCCTAATCTCAGAATTATTTGTTCAGCAGAAACGTGGCTTTTGAAGGGGAAAATACCAGTTAGTATATTATTTCCCATTCATTGGGTTATTTACTAAAAGCTATAAAGGATCCCGACAAGGTAAATGTTTTAGAGGAGCTGATGTCAAAATTGATTAAGCTTGGAAAAACCAGACTCATAAACCAGCTTCAGACAAAGCGTACATCAAGCCATTTTTCTTGCTCACTTAAATGTCAAGCAACTGGCAGAAAATCTGCTAGCCCAGACTCTCTTCTCACTTTCAAATGGATTAGATGCTCCAGTTTCTGATTTGGCAAGTTTTGTCATGCAATGTACTTGGTGTGTGTACCAGAGGGATCAGAAACACGATTACCGTGTTAAAGGTATGCCCAGAGTGTCTGTTCTTTCTTAGCATCTTCATTAGCCTTCATGTTAGGTGCGGTACAGCTGTATACATTAAGAGCACTCCATTCCAAAAGACACTGTTGTTTCATTTGTGCATTCCTCCAAATAAACCTGGTTTTCAGTAACTATGAGAGCTGCTGGATGTTTACTAGGTCTCTCTTTTTCTTATGTGGGGAACTTATAAAATCTCATGAGACTCTACAACTTTAACCTCACGCCTTTGTCAATACCATACCTGCTGCACTATTAGGTTCCACATTTGCTATTACATTTGTAATAATTTCTTCTTTCCTCAGATCCTGGTGACGACATCACCATGTGAAGACTTCATGTATTCTAGCCAATTGTCAGTTAAAAACTACTTATGTCTGACATGGAACAACATTCCTTAGTTCCAGAAGTGCAGGCCTTTTCTGCTGCGGTTAAAACACAGATTCTTTCACTAGCAATTAGAAAAATGGGTCTCACCCTATCTTCAGGGTGTGGAGCCGTCTGTCTATTAGCAGGCAGCATAAACAAGACCAGCATGTTAGTGTAGGTCCTTCAAGTACTGCCTAAAAAAACGTACGCTGCCAAACTCACACAGCAGCGCGTACCTGGAGATGTCTACAAGACTGAATATAACAACACACAACGTACCGTCCATGCTGACAGAGGACAGGAGATGCAACTGCAGCTCAGCTCTTTGCTCCCCATAAGGGCAAACCACTAGACTAACCTGAAGATTGAAGGTTCCTTCTACACCTTACACAGCTGCCAGATTTCCACCAGGTGTAAGGTACAATGTCCCTTTGACTAAAGCTCTTGAAATGACCAATTATCAGGTGTATAAACAGAACAAGTCACCGTGCTTCAGGAGGCGAAAGTGGGGTCACCTGCACAACCATGACATTTTAATTGAGGTCATTCCCAGCCTTATTTCTTTTCTATCCCAACAAACCACTTTCTCAGCTGTGAATCTTTTACTTTGTCTTCCCTGGCCTAGCAGAGAGCTTGTCATGCCCCTCAGCTAAATTGTAATTTTTCAGAGGAAAACAAGGGGAAGTGTTGACCTTTGGTGTTCCTGTACAGTGTTCTAAGTGATCTGCATCAGCCACTCACAATCTGGGGAACACAACAATTCTGGTAATTTTTTTTCGCAGTAGACATTCTTTGAAAACCTTATCCCTAAATATATCCATGTTTAAGAAAGCAAATAAACATTCCTTATCTATCCATACAAGAGGTAGAAGAGATTACAATAAAAGCCTGGAAAAGAAGAAACTTTGCTTTTATGTGCAAATTTCTTTCATCCAAGCAGAACCAGTTAGCTTACACTTGACCCCGCTGTCTTATTCAATTGATTTTCTTAAAGTCAGGCTGTATCTCCAGTGAGGCTGCTTACTTTCCACTGTCTGTTCTTGCCTGGACCACAGGCGTTGCAAAATTACCCAACCCAGCATTCATTTAGTTACACTGCTCTTGCAGGTTAAAACTAGAGTAAAACTTGGAAGTAGTAAAAGCAATGTTTTGTTCATTCTTCAAGACAGATATACCCTGGGTATAACAAAAATGGAAAAGAAAAAAGCAAGCTTATGCTTGTCGTGTATGGACACGTGAACGTGGAAATGAAACCACCATCCCTTCTGGAGCCAGAGGGCTTGTGCTTGCATCTGGAAATAGAATACAATTTACCTCAGTTGTACAAGATGACTCTTCTCTGTGCTTATCAATAAATACAGTCTCTTTAGATCAATATGCTAGGGGCTGCATCAGCCCAATAGAGGTGAGGCTGATGCAGCTCCGTTCCCCAAGGTCCAACCAGTAGCAAGGCTGGGTATGAAGTCTCAACAAGCAAACACGTGTGTAAAACATATACACACACACAAACATAGCTGCCCACACAGAACTACACAGACAGAAACACCCTGCACGCTTGCAGACACAAACAGCACCAATGGCCTCATCCTCTTCCCCTCTCTGAACTGCTGAGCGTGAGGGTTTCTCAGTGGGAAATGCACGTCTATAGGCACACATGCACGCTAAGGACCCCTCTAGTAACTGGCCTTAGACACCCAGTCCCACCATCTCCCCCCTTGCTGTCACCTGTCCATAAGACTGCCCGAGGCCCACAGCCCCACTCCAGCAGCTCTGTTGCTACAACAGTCATTTCTGCAGCCCAGGAAAGCACCAGGCTCGCCGGGTCACAGGCTTTGAATGTTAAGCTCAAACACAGGTCATTCTTATCGTCTGCAGGGGCCAGATGTCATCTCACACCATTTTCATTGCCATTTTTCCCTTGAAACAATATTGGTTATGGATCACAGTGTCATGAAAGAGCAGGACAGTGCTTACAAGTTTGATTTTATTGAAGATACATTCAAGAAAAGTCCAGTCGACAACCCCATGAAATCCCAAAAATACCACATTCCAAAATACCCTGAGGGGTATTCACATTCAGAGGGAGGATTTTTCCCCTTAGTATTTGCAAATATTTTTTCATTCATTCTAAACCCAAGGCACTGATTGCTTTGGTACCCATTCAAAAATAAGAGCATTTATCTAAATCACAATTAAATAAAATGCCAAGAAGATAAATCACAGATTACGAAAATTGAATTTTAAGGAAAGGAACGCAAAAACATGATAGTTCCTGCTGTCAGCTCCTTGAAGCCTTTGGTATTATAAACATTATGTTGGCTTTGCCAACATAATCTAGCAACTTCCTTATTATTTGTAATATTAATTTATTTGTAAAGGAATAAAATCTTGTTGTATCTTTATGGGTTTAGATTAAATATGACTTATATGAGGGTGTGTGCAGATCACACTCACTTCTATACTATGCTAATGTAAGCCTGCCCTCTCACCGTTAAAATAAATGAAAATAGTCTAGATCTGTGTTTTTGTAAATGAGTACAGGATCTGAACTAATGCAATACCTGTTGAGTATCTCCAGTTATTTCTTAGGCCAGTGTTCTGGGTACACAGTGATGTTGTCAAATGTGTTAGTACTGTTAATTTTATTGCTTTGAACTATCAAATGAGAAAGTTGAATATTCATTTGTGCATATCCCTATGTTGGCTCAGCTCAGTCATTTCCTTTTCTCCCTCTCAAACACCTTTGCACTTGCTTTTCAGCCTCCTCTCCTCATGGAGAAATGATCCTCTGCATCACTTTAAAACCTCCTTTCGAAAACAATGTCTGTCAGTAATGCCAGTAATGTGGTTTGGCACAGCGGAGTTAAACTGCGAGCTGACACACCCATTTTTAACCATGAACTTCTATTGTCATTGTTTCATCTCAGCCCTGCTCCCCTTTAGCTTTTCATCTCAGTCAGGTGCTGCACATCTGTTACTCATACCTGCTGATGGTTGCGGTGGGCAACCATATTTCTAAATGTGCTTTAGATAAATAGGCCATGAGGTTTTACAGATGTGATGGTCTGTCCCTCTATATCTTTGCTCACTAACCTATGTTATCCCAGAAATCCTCACCCCTGTTATGAACTTCACTCAAAACTGGTACTGGGAACCTGTCCTGCTATTTAATCCTTCCTACATCCAGTACACCTCCCTCACCTTGTGCCCTCTCCTTACCTACAGATGAATGCTTCAGCTACGTCCTATTTCACCATTTTTCTGGAAAGAAGGAGCAAAATTGTAGGTAAGGCAAAGGAGAGAGGGCTGAGCACTAACAATGCAGTGAATAGCAGTGATTATACTCCAGCTCTGTGAAAGGTCAAAGCCGTTAGCAGTTCAGAGGGATCTAATGGTATGGAGCAGGCCTGAAATGGGCCACTAGGAAGTAAAGAGCTATAGTGGAGTATTACCATGGTTACTGTGGTAGTAATAATATATCAGTGTCTAGAAAAAATTTGGCAATATGTACTTTTAGAATCTCTGTTCTACTGTAATATTGATACGTTGCCCATCACTAATTTGGATAGTCTCTAATTCTGGTATTTTGAGATTTTCATGTACTAAAAGAACAGAAGGAGTGGATAACAGCAGTTGTGAATCACAAACTGGATGTAGAAGTGGCAAAATGGTACTATTTGTGATGTGCTCTTCATTGCAAATATTTTCAAAATTGGATGCGAGTTCTTTGAAGTTCATAGGGTAACTCTAGGGCTATTTCAGTGTAGCATGGATCAAAATTTGATTTAGAAAGAAGTGTATGTTTCAGAATGGTAGGTCTCTTACTTGGCATGACAACAGGACTGGTGCTTATATCTTGTTCTACAAAGACGGATATAAATATATATCTCTGTGTGTAAGTGTTACAGTTCTACTTTCTGGCAGGAATGCTTTCAGTCAGTAAGTGGCTGAAGGAGTCACCTGGTTGGTTGATACTTAGTAAAGCTGTATTAATCTATATTGATGGCCCATGCCTTATAAGTTCCAGGTTTATCTTTTGGAATCTGAAAGAAAATATAAAAGAAAACAACATAATTTTGCCATGGGAAAAGAGAACTTGCTGTAATTCATAAATGCATGTTCCTTACCAGTCATTTAAATGTCATTGCATACACAAATCCCCACTTTCTCATCTTATAAAGGGTTGTGATTCAATGAACTTACCTCTAGTCAATGATGGCGTACTTATAATTGAACAGCTAATTAAGCTCCTATCTCCATTGCACAGGTGAACTCACAGCCTGAGAGGCTCAGATTAGAGGAACTGACATATGAGATTCCATTAAGCAACATGGTTTAATGAAACTGCATTAAATCATGGAGGCCATGATGTTTGCAAGGAAATCCTACATTTCTGAGGGCATTTCTGGAGATAGAACATCATCTCCTCATAAATGGATAACAACTTCACCTTTATTTAAATTCTAAGTTGTTACCAAGTGTTTGCACAACACCTCGCCCACAAAGTTTCTTGATCTTGGTTATGGCTTCTATGAATATGAGAAATGCTGTCACTGTGAAGGACTTGACCGCTGGATATCCTGCACAGTAGGTAAAAGAAGTGGATGGATGTGGAGTTCACAGCCCCAGCCTCCAGGCAGGTTGAGGTCAGGGGTTCTCTAGCTGGCTGCCATGAGAAGAGAGAGGGGTCTGCAGGCTTGCCTGACCCAACTTGTGTCCCTTTTCATAGAGAAAATTTCAGCTTAGGGTACAACACAGTTGCTCAAATTCAGGTCTGTATGGCTTTTTAAGTTGAAAGCTTTAATTAATGGACCATGTCACAGTTTGATCTGGTGTTTCCTATTTTCCAGGCCCCCAAACCATTTGTTTAGTTTGCCTTCTGACTGGATATGGATGCAGGGGAGAATGCCTGCTAAACTCTTGCTGTTTATGTGTTTGATAATTGCTCCTGTGCTTTACTCCTTTCATTTTTTTTAATTCTTTTCTTTTTTTTTCCTCTTCAACTTATAAATAAACAGAATTTTTGGGCAAGTGACAATGTCTTAAGCTTACTCCAGACCCACCTACTTTTACAGTGCCAAAAGGATGAGTGCAATGGAAAAACCTGCTGAAGTGGCTAAAACTATTAGGTCAGAACAAAATCTCATCATTCCCACCTTGCCCTCTTTTCTGAAAAAACTCTTGCATGATCATTGTTGGCTAGGACAGGTCGGGGGCAGGAGCTGGCTCATAGTCTTACAAAAATAAGTACTCTTCAGCAGGCTACTGCTCTGTCCTGCCAATCCCTTCTAGTGAGGGAAGTGCAAGATACAAGAAGAGCAGATTGAAAGCATTACTTTGGAAAGAAAGACACAGAGAACTGCAAGGGTGAGGGTATATTTTCTTGCCATTTTAATTTTGAAGAAAGCAGAAGCAAAGCACACAGATGGTTATCCAAATCACTTCAGTGACCGTAGGGGAAATTTCAATAAAAGGGCACAGTCCACCTGTTGTGGGCACCTGTTCCATCTGTGTGAGAGGGAAGATATTGGAAGACAGTGGTATGTCAAAAACAGCCAAAGTTGGCACTGTGTTGCACTTCCAGAGTGGGGAGCTGTACTGTTCTCAAGCCTACACATCAAATCTACAAAGTAATTACAGTGGCTGAGATAGGCAGAAAATGGGCATCTTGCATGTCTNGTCCTTGCCTTGTTTTTAAAAAAAAAAAAAAAAAAAAGACAAAGGAAAAAGATTTGGGTATCTAAAGTCCATTGTCCTCCTTAGGCCCCATCATTTCCGTGTTTGCTGAATGTCTCTTCATTCCAGAAAACAAAGAAGAGATAGCATGACCTGAAGGTCAAGGTGGAGGGTTCTCATAAACCCAGCTGGAAATGGATTGTGCAATGGGAAGAATCATTGATAGCCTCTGCTTTTTTATAAAATTCAAGGATGTGTTCACTGTAGCAACTGTAGGAATACTGCTATGATCATGACACAGAAATGAACTTATATGAAGTAACTGAGACCAAGACAGTTTAGGCCTTTATAGTGAATACCTTAAATTTGCACCCTTAGATTCTGTGGATGCCACTGTCAATGGTGATGCTTGCACTGAAACATAAATCTAAAATTTTTTATGTGGGAGTGCTCTTGTGCACCCAGCCTGTGTTATAACTCAATGTTGTGACAAGACCTGGATACACGTCAGCCCATATTTCCATCCCCCTGGTTTTCAAGGAAGAAAAGAAGGAAACTGGGGTACATGGTTCGAAGTGGAATCAGTCTAGACCAGGAGCAGAGGACAAGTGATGGAGCACATCTACTCACCTACTCTGTGTCTATACATAGTCATAGTTTCTAATAGAGATGTAAACGAAATGACACTGAAAACAAACTCAGGCTATAACCTGAAAAGTACTTTCAAGGGCTTTTAGATTAAAGGAGATATATAAATTGGAATCATTACCACTGAGAAAACAGCAAAGGTTCCTCAGTTCTGGATTGTTAGTTCATGTCACCATAGCTGAGCAAAGCGCCACTGATTAAATAAAGTGCAAAACTCCGCTAATTGTGGTGTGTTGAAGAAGAGATTTAGCTCACTGAATAGTCTATGTGCACAGTCCATTCAGATTAGAGAGAACAGTGGAGTTGGCTAGCTCACAAAAGAAATGAAAACAACCTTACCATCTCAGTAAAGACATCATCACAGGCCATGCGAATCCGCTCAATAGTCAAGGGGCTGTTCAGTGTGAAGTCCAAGGGCAGTCCTCTTTCTTTCCGTGCAGCAGCCACTGCATCTCGTATCGCAAAGAACACTGAGCTGCCCAAGAAGAACCCGGCCTCGCCAATGCCCTGACAGAGGAGAGAGGCAGCTGGAGAGACTGGCCTTAGAAGCTGGCAGCAGAGAGTTAAATCAGCACATCTCCGCTGTAGTTATCTGAAATACACTCAGTATTCAGTACTGAGTATCAGCTCAGTATTTGGTCAAGTCCGGCATACTTGGATTCAACCGTTTTCCTTGGATCTCTGAGAACTTTCAAATTGGAAAAAAACATCCGAGGACCAGGATTTAGATTATGGGGATCATTTAAAACTCACAATGCAGCTACACCATCAAAAAAGCTTCCTGCTGGGATTTCAGTACTCACATTATAAAGCCATGAAATAACGCATGACTTCTCACGTAAGCTATCTTTTCTGTATCCAAGTGGAATTAATTCTACATGATGAAACAGGAAAGACAGACACCCACCTCCACCACTCCCGTAGACCTTCTTGCATGGATAAAGTTTGTGCTGTCTAATTGTGATAAGGAATGTGTCCTTTGTCTCTACTTTCTTCATGTGGAAGGCTTTGTTTACTCATTGACACTATGTAAGGCCATAAGAACTTGGACTGGATTTTCTTGTGGAAATTCCTGTTCCTTTGTGTACTGGTTTTGGCTGGGATAGAGTCAACTTTCTTCATAGCAGGTGGTATAGGGCTATGTTTTGGGTTTGTGCTGGAAACAGTGCTGATGACACAGGGATGTTTTAATTACTGCTGAGCAGTGCTTACACAGAGCCAAGGACTTTTCTGCTTTCCAGTGAGTAGGCTGGGCGTGCACAAGGAGCTGGGAGAAGATACAGCTGGGACAGCTGACCCCAACTGACCAAAGGGATATTCCATACCATATAATGTCATACTCAGCAATAAAAGCTGGGGGAGGAAGAAGGAAGTGGTGGGGGGCATTCAAAGTTACGGTGTTTGTCTTCTCAAGTAACCATTACACATGATGGAGCTCTGCTTTCCTGGAGATGGCTGAACACCTGCCTGACAATGGGAAGTTAGTGAATTAATTCTATTCCTTATTTTGCTTTGCTTGCACACACAGCTTTTGCTTTACCTATTAAACTCTCTCTATCTCAACCCACAAGGTTTCTCACTTTTACCCTTCTCATTCTCTCCCCGACCCCACCGGGGGCAAGTGAGCAAGTGGCTGTGTGGGGCTGAGCTGCCTACTGGGGTTGAACCAGAACACTTTGTCATGCCTGCTTTAGATTGAAGGCTGAAACAGTAGGCATTCCTGTCTTTTAGTAGCCAGAGGTCTACATTCCCCTTTAATTTCCCTTTTATTTTGAGGTGCTTTTTTTTTTTTTTTTTTTTTTTNGTTTTTTTTTTTTTTTTTTTTTTTTGCTTTTATTTGGAGTCTATGAACAGTGCCCAGTTCTAGTACTGGGTGCCTCCTCAAAGGATGATGTACCCTTAAAACAGAAAGAATGGTGCTCTGCCATGGTTAATGGAAGAACTGGACTCTATTCCCATACCTATCATAGGTTTCCTGTGGGATTCTGGAAAGTCACTTAATCTCTTGTTTTATGACTTCTCTGCCTTTAAAAACGATTAAAATACTACCTTCTTCCATCCTTTCTCCTGTCTAGGAAGTTTAAGGTCTTCAAGATGGACTCTTTCACTTTTGATGTATAGCACAACATATAGACACAAAAGAGTTTCAATTTTGATTAGGGTTTCTAAGTACTACCCTAATACCAAAATCATAGGAAGAAAATTACTCCGAAAACTCAGAACATGGGTCTTTCACCATTTAAATACAATTAGTTCCATGGCTGAAACTGGAGTTCATTTTTTTAGGGGGTGGGGGCAGAAGTCTACCATACCCTATAGTCACTTAGAGTTTTGCAGCAGAATCACCGGCTGTGCTTGCAAACAGTAAGTTTGGTGTATTTACCTTGGAAGAATAGATAGCAATTGAGTTGCGTGAATTTGGCAGTAAATAGACACGGAACTGCTCAGGAATGTCACAGATGGCAGGGATCTTATATGTATCTGGGCCAAGAGTGAGCTGCTCTCCTTCTGGGGAAAAGTAGATTTCTTCTAATGTATAAAGACCAACCCCCTGAATGAAGGCCCCTTCAATCTGAGCAAAGAAAAAAAGTAAACTTTTACATCTCGTTCAGTCATTTTAAAAGATAAAAACATATATATGATTAGACTTACTTTCTGTGATTACACATGAACTGGCAGCTTTCCTTCCAAAAGTAGAAATTAACCAATATAGACCAAAATAGGACCAAGTTGTCCTCATCTGACTTATACAAATATTTTCATTGGCTCAAGTTCTACTCTTCCTTATTCCTGGCTAAACTCACCGTAACTACAGTTATAATACAGTTACCTCTGATTCACTTTGGCAAAATCGAGAGTTGAGTCAAATCCACTTATTTCAAACTTACTGCCCACATGAACTCCTGTGAGGACATAGTTGCTCAGGGACTATGACATAAATAGTCTGGTCAATATGGTATTTGCTTAAAAAGATTTGCAGACAGTTAATGACATTTCTTCTAGAGAAAAACATCTCAGACACAAATAGCTGATAGGTTATAAGAGGCCATCCTAAAGTAGGAAGGAACAATTGCTGAGGAGGCACCTGGGCTATGAGAGTGGTGATATAAACACTGGTGCAAGGTGAACATAGAACTGAACTGCTAAGAATGAATGATTTGACAAATTTGGCAATTCTTGAATATGCAAAATAAACATAATCTTTTAGGAAAAAGGCAGGTATTTGAAGATAAGAGTGTAATAGGATAAATAAGCAGGATAAGAAAGGCTCTTAAACTTAGGTCATATTTTTAGGAGCATTTCCTTTGACTCTGCAAAGAAATGACAAATATGAGTTCACCACCACTTTTTTATTTACAAACTATTAGTGAGTGACACCACTTTTGTCACTATTCAGTTTGTCTGTAGGTATAGGTAGCTGAATTCATACTACAAAGCTATGGATATAACCTTTTTAAAGAAAGGTCTGTTCCATGTCAATACCTTTTTCCATTACATTTGAATTTCTTATCACAGCTGAAGTCAACAGTGTTCTGCAGCTGGTTAAGATTTAGCCCTCAGTCAGTAATTCTGGGGTAAACTGATCATGAAAAAGTCATAAGGACATTCAGGGTGCTAATCCTGCAAGACATTTTCAAAGTCTATCTCATCACTTCTCAGAAGATGAATAAGAACTAGAAAATTTAACCTAGTATTATTTATAGCTGCAAATAAAAAGAAATACTAGTACACTGTCAATCCAGCATCTTTAAGTGTTAGTGGATAGTGTCTAATACGCTTTGGTGGCTATTAAATTGACCCATAATTGCAATCATTTAGGCGCAAAGAGGAATGTTAATAACATATAATATAAAGCAAAATTATGGAAGTTCATACCTGTCCTATATCTATAGCTGGATTTATGCTAAAACAGGCATCCATGACAATGTCTGTTCTGATGTTCTGTTAAACAAATAAAAGGTGTTATAAAGTTATATTTAAAATACACAACAACAAAGGGATCCTAAACAATATATAGTCTCACCCATGAAAGCTGTATCATCACAAGTATTATAAATTTATTCTGAAACATGGAAGTACTTGAGACAGGCTGTGTTGATGGAGAGTTTATCTAGATAATGCATTTTTGGTGGTTGTTTGAAACTTGGAATATGATGTGCACATCCCATGAATAACAGGATGATCATTAATTCAAGAATAGCTTTGTTGCTTGTTCTACAGAATCTGAATTGCTTTAAGTGATATTTAGCCACTTCCTATGCTTTGCTGTGAGTGTGGAAGCACAGGCACCTGAACAAAAGTTCAGGGTGGGGGTAGGGGGCAGGGAAAAATGCATACGGGGCTGTTCTTATAAACGGTCCACTGGCTTCCCCACCCAGCCTGGTGGGTTCACAGACCTCAGTGATTTTGGAGTTTAGCTCCTCATGGGCAACTAGGTGTCTGGCAGTCACTGCAGCCAAATGTGCCGCCCCAGTAGCCAGAAGACCTTGGGTTGGTCTCCATACAACACTGCTGAGAGCTATCCCTGTGCTAAATCCCCTTTGCAGTAGGTCATGTTATGTGACTGGGGCTTCACTTGTTTTAAATGTAACTCTGTTAAAAAGGGAACTGTAACTAATGCTGTGGTCTTGTTGTTGAAGACCTGTAGGGAGATACTCAGAAGGCCTAGCTGCATTTCAAAGACACCAAATAAGGCAGAAACATTAGACTTTTATTTTCTGCTGTTCTCATAGGTTTTCTTATTCATATGGTTAACATCAGACTTCTATCACAAGAACAGGATGAATAAATTATATTGTAGAGGGCACTATAGCTATTTATTGTTCTGCTGGGATTTTCTTGAGTACATCCAACAGACTACACCTCTTTTCTTAGTCAAAAGAAGCAAAAGAAAAAAATTGTTATATGAATGTAATAACGGTGGGAAATTCACCCAACCCTGCTTCCAGTTCATTGTATTTTTTGACATTACCTTGTGGGCGCCTGTCAAACAGTCAATTTCTACTTCAGAACATGCAACTCCAAAGAGAAAATATGGGAACGCATGGCCTTTCTTTGTGTCCCAGTTCATGTTTGTAGCATAACCTCTGGAGGAAGTAAGAACATTGCTCAGATTAGATGAATTTGATCAAGATACCCCCCTCTGCCTATCCTTATCCTCACTGAATCACAGAATCACAGAATCATCTAGGTTGGACCTTTAAGACCCTGGAGTCCAACCATCAACCTAACACTGCCGAAAACGACCACTAAACCATGTCCCTCAGCACCACATCTACCTGTCTTTTAAAAACCTCCAGGGATAGCGATTCCACCACTTCACTGGGCAGCCTGTTTGATAACTGTTTTGGTGAATAATTTTTCCCTAACATCCAAATTAAACCTCCCCTGGTGTAACTTGAGGCCATTTCCTTTTGTCCTATCACTTGTTACCTGGGAGAAGAGACCGACCTCCACCTTTCTACAACCTCCTTTCAGGTAGCTGTAGAGAGTGAGAAGGTCTCCCTGAGCCTTCTTTTCACATAACATGATATATCATAAACTCTCTAAACTAACTGTTTTCATAGGATCTCTATGGATCAAATACAATCTAGGGTGTAGCACCACTGGTAAATATATGTTGTGTGGGATGTTTTGGGAGGATAGGAATGTCGCAAACTATGATGGCCATGGAAGAATATTCCTTGTGGGCTTCCTGTGCCCTGTTGTAGTTGACCTTGGAGAAGACTCTGTGCATCAACTATCAAACTAGCCAACCAAGAATATAAAGTGCTTCTGAAATCAATATGGGTTGAACAGAAGAATTCCTCTTGTCTAAACACTGCAGACTCTGGTCCAGGCAACTTCTTAATTGTTTGTGTGCTGCATCTGATATGGCCTTGAGAAGGTTGAATGGGGACATTTTTATCCTTCCCACAACTTATTGACAAAGTAGCACCTCAGATGACAAGAAATTAAAGAAAGACTAATGGTTTTCCTTACTTGAAATAGCCAGTAGCTGAAAGACTGATGCTCTGCTTGTGAGCCTCACTGATCTGCAAAAGGTACACTCGTTATTAAAGAGAGAAAAATAAGAATTCTTTACCTCATATTTAAAGAAAAAATGAAGTTTTAAAAAATAATTTTAAAGAAAAAGGAACCCTGAGTAAAAGCTTAACATTCCCTTGTGCTCTGAACGAGCCTTTAGGAAGGGACACATTGCAAAAACTTAAAGTTGGCTAGATTTATCAGTTTGTTGTGTTGCACCACTTGATTTTACACTGTTTTCTCTCCTCTTCTCCTCCGGTTTACTTCACACAGGGAGGCCCCTTCCTCCCTCCAGAAGAATGGCAGCTTTCCCTCTGCACTGGTGGGTTAATCATAATCTAATAGTAAGAAACAGAGAGATACATTTACCCAGTCTTCCCATTTGCCATTAGGATTGTCTCTTCGTATAGGGTCCAGACGCTTCCAAAGGATTTGGCAAGCATCCTAGGGAGGAAGAAGTTTGGGCATCATCGACTAACCCACAAACCCAAATCTATCTGCTGTTTCCAAAGCAATGCAAGTTCTTTCTTGGTGAAGCTGGTCTGTTAAATTAATTCTGATGGCCATAACTCTTGTTAATTTTCCTACAGTCTACTCTGCTAACTGACAGCTAGAAAGCAACACTTTGCAAAGAGTGGCATTGGCATCTGCTCTAATGTAACTGAAGTCTTCACATACCAGGCTATCACTGAAACCATCAACAAAAAGAAGATGAAGGTCCTGACTCTCTTCCTATTTTTATTTACTAGATAGAAAACCAGTGGCTTGAATGTTTTATTAAAAATTAAATGAAAGTGGAATTGGTCCCAAAGCATTTAAGTGGATAAGGGCATTTCAGTCTGATCATTTAAAAAAGTACCTGAAATATAACTCATACTAAATTTTCCTTTAAATCATGTTTAAATACAGAATAAAGTGAAAATCCATAAATTTATCTAGCAGCAATCTAAAAAACCACCTCATTTGTAAATCTTATACAGTAAAGCTAAAAAAAAGTGACCCTTTTTAAGTGTTCCGTAATTTGCCTTGCTTTAAAATATGCATATAAAATAATCTAACAAGAGCGATTTTGAGATAAAAGAACTCAAAGCTGACCAAAATCAAAACAAAATTATTAATCCCCAGAGAGACATCCATTATTCAACAGAACCACTGATTATGGGAAGAAATGGTAGTAAGTCTAACCTGCACTGCTCTTGCATTGATTTCCGTTCCGACTGATCCTGCTGTGTATTTGCCATTAGGTACAGTTGTTGTGCTTGTTTCACAGAAGTGTATATATGACAATGGTATCTTCAGTTCACGACTAGCAATCTGTAATAAAAGTAAACAAAAATATATTGAGTCCCACTTGAAGATGCAATCTTAAATCAGGAATTCATCATGGCATTCATCTCTCTTTATACACACACAGATAAATGACCTAACTCAACATTAATACTGTGACTAGGATAAATGCAGAAGTCTTCCTTACCAATTATTCCGTAAAACAAATATTATATAAATAAATTCAGGTAACAGAAGATAATATAAAACAATATAATTCAATACTATATGTTTTGCCTCTAATTAATTGCTCTCTCTAATCAGTTTTGGGTTACATATGGAAAATTTTAAATCAAATTTAAAAAAACAGTGACATCCTCCCTCAGGGATTTTCAGATCTTGTTCGTATATTTTATTTTCTATCTCATTTGGAATGGCTTGGTTAGTTTGTGTTCCTACTTTATTGTTTTTCACAGTGGTCTAATATTCAGATGTTCATTCAGCTCATTTTGAAGAAGTGGCCTCATTTTAGCTGCAAAACTACCTATCATCTGGCACATGTTTACCACTCTTTACACCTGAAATGCATAAGAATTAACTGATGTTGTCATTGGTGTTGGATACACTACAAAGTTAAATTTTTAGCAGTTTAACTCCCTCTGAAAAAAACCGTTGAGTCATTTTTGCACGTGCTCGCTGTGCCTTAGCTATCCTGATAACAGTGATGTTACCAGATGTTGATCTCCTCTCCAGGTCTTGAAAGATCACTTTGATTGTAGCTTTTATTTTTGCTAAGTTTTCTCTTAACCAGTAACTCAGAAGCAACAACCCAACATTAAACTTAGCTTTCTTATGTCTATAGAATCTGCCTGTTGCACTTCTTCCTTTTGGCTCAGTTACCTTTCTTGTTGTATTTTGTTTATCCCCAGATGCTAACTCACTCACCTGTAACATCTTAGTGTGAATTCCTTGTCCCAGTTCAATTCCGCCATGAGTGACTAGCACAGACCCATCTATATAGATATGGACGAGAGCTCCAGCCTACAGAAAAGCCACAGAAACTTGGTAGTTTTCTTACTGCACTGAAAAAAGGTGCATAAGAAAAGGAACAAGGCAAAGACAGATTTAATTCACAAGTATATTATTAAAAGGGAGCGGAAATTCTCCATCAGCCGGACAATAACAAATTTCATTGCTCTGAGAGAGGACAGACACTAAATGAGCCAGTAGTTATTCACAGGATTTCTGCAGGGATCACAGTAATTAGTTCAAATAACAGAAAACCATATTTTTCTTCTCGTGAAAATAGGTGAACTAAGAATATGCTGGCTCTGGTTATAATGTATGTGTAGCCCCAGATACTATCCCCTCCTCATCCACAGTAAGAACCTGGAATCAAAGGCATTTGGGACAGATGACAGGTATCTCCTACTGTGAACATATACAGAACTTTTCTTTTAGAACAAACAACAGCAGAGTTGTACTCTTATTTTTCTGAAGCTGAGGGATTAGTCCTAGTCTTTTTTGTTTGCATGTATCCATACAGGGTAATAATCACCTGATGTTCATAATATGTAACTTTGATCGAGCAATGACAAAACTGCTTTTCTGTTCTCACTCATAGGCTGTCAAGATGATGGCTTAGAACCTGATTCACTTTCTGTTCATATTTTAGTGCAGCCGTGTGTTAACAAATAGCTATCTTAAACAGGTGAAGTGCAAGAAGCAGGCAGGAAATGGAAGTGATTCATGGTGAAATTGGGAACAAATAACTTCCCAAGGAATGGTGACGTAAGAAATCAATCCTGTACAAGTGATCCACTCCTGTAAAGGAACAAGTGGATATGAAAAAGAACTAGAAATTTTGTAAAGAGACATTTTGCTGTAGTGTGCAATCAGCTACCAACACTGAGAGAGCAAACAGTAGAGCCTGAGAAGTATTGTGAAATACAATGCCTCCAGGACATCTTTTTATTTGTTATTAATTCTACATTGAGAAATAATGATGATGTGATCTCTTTGGTGCCAGCTTGTGAAGTTTGCAATCAGATAACATTTTGCTGATGTCAGTTAGAGCCTTAGCTGACAGGGACAAGATTAAACAGTAAAACTCCAAGATTTATATCTAGATTTTTGGAAATTCAATGCAATGCCTGAGCTTTATTTTGAAGGTTTTGGTGAAATGTAACCATTATTTATCCCTTTTTTTGACCTTTTGTATCAGATGAATTGTGATCCCTAGATTCACTGTTTCTTTACCATGAGAATATTGTTGGATGAAATATATTAATGTCTGTCTGAGGTCTTAATTTACAAACTTGTGCAGAACCAATCAAGAGGTGGAATGAACAACTAACATATGAACCATTTGGATTTACTTTTTCACACATTGTACCCTCACCCATTGTACCCTTATAAACAGATAAAAATGTTTGTTCGTTTAACCTGAAACTCGCCTGAAAGAATTTTTGGTTCAAGGCATGAAATAAAAAAAAAAAAAAAAGAGCTGGAAAATTTTCCCCAAAATACCACTAACTTGAGCCATAAGAAATCCAGTAGCAGAGCTTAACCTATCATATAAATGCAACTATCTGAACTGTAAGAGTTATAATTTTTCTTACTATGGACCAGATTATGGAAGGTTCCAAGTTCCACATTTTTATAGTGAATTATTTAGATTTAAGCTAGAAAAGATAGCATGTTGTGAATTAGAAATTCACATTTGTGATGTGAATAATCATAGAATGGTTTGGGTTGGAAGGGACCTTCAATCCAAGGGAAGATCATCTAGTTCAACCTCCCCTGCCATGGCCTGGGACATATTTCACTAGATCAGGTTGCTCAAAGTCTCATCTCATGCTGAGTAAGCATTCATAAACAGATCAGCCAGGCAGAGTAATGTTCTTTCTCAAAGAAAATATATCTCGGTGGATGATATTTTATGCTAGTCCAGCATGTTGGAATTCTTTTCTCTTTCTCTTTCCTTCTTGCCTGTGGAGATTATACTTACTCTAGTGTTGGAGAGAAAAATGGAGATCTTAGATCATAAAAGCACTGTTTCAAAGAGTTTACCTGATGAAAATAAGTTGCATTAAATCCAACAGAAAACTTCATGGGAATGATGGCAATCCCTTTTTTTTTCCAATAATTTTTCATGTTAAATTCTTCCACCATTGCTTTTCTGCTGTAATAGTCAGACTTGTCCAAACATTCTTCCCAACATTTCCACAGATTCTCTGCATCAAACTCTTCATTGAAGGATGTTAGGTTTACTCCTTTGTACATGTTTATTTCCCTAACCTAAACAGCAAACAAATTTACACAGTGCTGAAATAAACATCACCTTCTAATATATCATCACATTATATGTAATATAATGACATTTCATATAATGATTTAATGAAACAATACTTATCTATAATAAACATAATGTCATATCTCTTTCTCGAAGGAAATCACTACTCAAATGGCCTAATTTTTTTGCTCACGTCAAATGCCTGTAAACTTAAGTGGCATCAGTGGGATCGTTCACAAGGGCTACACAGTGCAAAGAAGGTTGGTAAACTCAAATTGTAAATAAGACTGGACAAAAAACACAGAACAACATGGAGCTGGGTGAGAAGACCAATAGGGGTGAAAGCAGAGTAGAACAGATACCTGGTAAATCTCAAGGAGACTTTTGAAAGTGGTGAGGCAACACTTGTGACATGTAAGGAAACCTTAGAGCAGCTCTGGGCAAGGCACTATGTTGACATGAGGAAATCAATCAAAAGTGTGGAGCAAAGCTTGGGCTTGGAGATAGCAGGTGGATAAGTGAAAGCAGAAATTAGAGCTAAAAAAAATGTTTGGCCTTTGGAGATGCATCTGAAAGTTTTCCTGATATGTAGTAATGGACAGCAAGTAAATGGGAGAGGGAAAAGACTCAAAGAAATAGGGAAAAGACATGATGGTTGGGATCCTAGGAAAGTAAAATGATTTATAAACCATAGTGTGGATATACAAGAGGTTGGTACGTACAAGAGAGGAAAAGCTTACACTGTCAATGCAGTGTGTGAGGATAGATTTTGAAGATTGGAGAGGAAATGGCAACAATTAAAACTGTTGGGAAACTGTCTCTGAAGGCTGGAGAGAAGCCAGAAGTGTCAACCTGGTAACTGAGATGATGGGAGCCAGCTAACTACACTGTTGATAGATAGATGAATAGAAAAGACGGAAAGTCCAGTTCTGAGAGGCTGAGATGCAGGTGGCAGCTGAACATACACAACGTGACCTCAAACTGGTCACACGTTTTGACTGAAGCTGGTCATAAGAATGGCAGTCATCAAACATTTTGCAACAGATTCTGGGCCAGTTTTCTCCACTATGATGTGTATTGTATCAAATATTATTCCATGGAAGCACAGGTGTTGAATAAAGTACCATTTGGCCCAAATAAAATTAGTAGACCTGGTTCTACAAGAACTGTCTTAAGCACAAGGAGCTTCTGACAGTCTAGGTCCTAGAATTCTCTGTTATCCCATGTTTATTTGGCAGTGTTAGTTCTTTTACCTTCTCATGTGGTAGGCCAGTGTGAGTCGCCACAGCCACAATACAGGTCTCCACAAACAGGCCTGCTTGGGGAAACCCAAATCCTCGGAAGGCAGTATTAGAAGGCAAATTAGTCTTGCAGGCATGGCCCCTGACTCGGAGATTGGGGATACTATAGGCATTGTCCACTTTTAACAAAATGTACTCAATCACCTGTAATAAGAGATTATAGTTGTTAAAATGGTTCAATTTCCTTTAAAAGTGAAACCTGTGAAAGACATTCAAGAGACCAGCGAGACGTAATTGTTTCAAGGAGGAGTAGAACTGCACTCAGAAGGCCTGTTCTGCTGGTTTTTACAATTTAAGTAAAGAAATTGTTTAAATCAGAGAAAGCACATTTAACTCACAGGACTTACAATAGCATAAAGAAGAATTACTAAGGGAAAAATCAGTTTCTGCAAAGTGAAGGAATAACTTTATGATAATAGACTACCTACTAAAAATTCCTGTCTCTCTGTCTTCACTGAACTTTTATGTATTCACTGAACTTTTATATCTGAATTTTCTATGTCCAATATCACCTGACAGGAAATATTGTACCTCCTTAATGGTATTCTGTAATCGACATCTGGGCCACAGATGCATTTTTAATTTAGGCAGATGAGCATTGTACTTAACAAGAATAGGCATATTCTTAAGAGAAATACATTGTTACAAAGACCTGTTATTTTCTTTTTGTGGCCAGTTCAGTTGGTATAAGTGGTATCAGTGAAGAAGGACTTACCAACTCAGATTCATCTTTTGTACAGCCACCATTTATATAGCACTGAAAATCCGCGGCTATGATTCTACCATCATTCATGAATCCAACCTGTAATATAGCAACCGATGCATTAGTTGTCTTTTCTCTCATGTATTTGAATTTCTAGACATTAGCCTAGAAATAGGCTAACCGGTTAACAAATACCCCCTGGGGTTCATACTACAGAACACAATGGCATGTTTTCCACTGAATTGGAAAATTTACCTGCATGGATTTCTGTCTATAGGATGGTATCAGTTTGGATCCGAATATGCAAACCAAGAGCAACACACATATAAAAGCCACAAATTATCAGAATACCTCAGCTGCCCACAAAGCTATTCTTTCATGTAGACAGTGACTATACTCATACGGAATCTGAAAGCTTGTTCACCACTGTTTTCTGTATTAGTAGAGACCAGAAAGAGGATGACAAGATCACTAAAGAAAATATTAACTATGATTATGCTTACTCTGCTTTCTGAAATATTTCCTTCGTAATCCTCTATCATCCTGATGACTTGACCACCTGGTCAACATAACAACATGAGCCAATGGTGCATAAATTTTGCAGATTATGTGTTCAGAAATATCCACCAAATTTGACTCAGTTCTAGTTCTGGTTCCTTCCTCTTCAACTTTTTTTATTTTTAAAAAGTGGTATATGGTTTTATTTTTTTAATAATTTATATAATAGTATTTAAAGGGGAACAATCATAGAAAACTGGAAAATAACTGGAAACCAACTTCTTGAATGATGTAAACTGATGTACATCCATCAGGATTAAGGACAAGAAAATAAGAGATAACGAATATCCCTGCTGGCTAAGTCCTGCATAGCTGCATGGATAGGATAAGAGATGGGACTGATGGGGAGAGTAGTTTTTGGTTAACGCAGTTAAGCAATTCATGCAGTTTTTGCAGTTACTGTGTTTAAATAAAGGGAAGATTAGGGCTGGCGTCAAAGTTAGAATTTGAGAAATCAGGATCAACATTCCTTCTGCTTCAAAATTGTAGCCATTATCCAAACTTCAGGAAAAAAATGGGAAGTTGTAACTACATCAAAACAAAACATGAAGCATAAATCTATAAGAGCTTATTGAAAATTCAGTGAGAAGGATAATTCCTCCATGTTTTTTTCTCCAAAAGCATAACTTTAGTCATAATTCATAATCTTTACGTTAGCTTCAAGATAGCTAATTAATGAATAATGGCACCAGAATGAATAGGATGACTTGTTTCTTCTGCCCTAAATCCATACCTAAATATTTAGCTCCATGTAAGATTGGACAGTAGGAAAATAAACTCCATTTTTTCTTTACTCCAAGCCCAGTCCTACTTCCTACACCCATCATAAGACACTCAGATAACCAACATCTGAAACCAAAGGAAATAAGCTTTTGCCACTATCAGTAGCTTCAGGACTCATAGACAATTCAGCAAGAAAACAAAATCTTGACACCTATTTTTACCTTTCCTAGCAGTAGCCATAATCGCAGAGATCCCTAGTTAAGAGGGATCTCCACTGAAATGAACTATGAACCATGGCCCCTTTCAATACCACCCAACAAAGCCTGGGGCCTATACAGTCTTTTATAGGAAGTAACACTTCTCATGAGCGGGCCTACACAGTATTTTATAAATAGTAACACTTCTCTTCAGGTCCTTTGAGAATTCCAATCCTCACAATTATAAAAATAGCCTTATTAATTCTAGAAAAATTGTTTGCTCCAGAATTATACATAAAGCATACATTCTATCTAGTATAAATACTTACTGTAGCTCAGGGGCTTATGAAAGACCATAAAAAAAAAAGAAAGAAACAAACTGCACACTCCCCCCCTGCCAGTATCCCAACTGTAACTTTTACAATACTCTGGTAAACAGTATCTGCACCAAAACTAAACATAAAGTATGCCTCCTTTCTAATACCTACTCTCCTCCAAGCTGAATGCTAATGTAACGTGGGAAATCAAACTCCAGAGCATTTCCTCTCAAAACCAGTAACCTTAATCTTGGCCTAGTTTCTAGAATCCTCAAGTAACCAGTATGTGTGCAAAATTTAAAAAAATGCTAGAACCTCCTCCAGAAAATCTTGTTGCTATTGCCTATACATGACTTGGCAAACTCATCTTTGCTTGTTTTCTTTAACATACTTAACAACCCTAAGCTTGGTCTAAGTAATTCTGGATAAGTGTGGAATTTGGATAATGAGGTGAAGTTTCTGTGCTCAAAGAACAATTAACGCTGGCCTTTGCTGTCTCTTCTGCAAGCCAGCGGAGTGGAGACTCGCCTGGCCAGCATGGGATGCAGATAAGGAGGGAGCCCTGTGTAGGCAGGACAGCACTGCTTCTCTTCAGTGAAGACAACAGAACAGGAACCTATGTAGTTCTTTGTTTCCTCGAAAGGCTACCATGCCCAACAACTGGCCTCTGCCTCATTACCTGTGAAATGCATATTGAAGTTGACATCCTTGCATATGCTAATGAAGATCATAGAGATCATGCTAAATATATATGACTGTAGCACTCATGTCTCCGCCCAAATCATAGTACACAGCACCTAAGGGAGAGAAATCTCGTAATTTTGGGGATAAAAGGATGGAGAAAATGGCTGTTAAACTGGCAGAGAAGAATCTCAGTGCCTGACAGACCAGTCGACAGGCTACACTCTCTTCCTCCACCCCAGGCAGGGACATCTTTCTGGGTAAGCGCTGAACCTTTCACGCTTGTTACTTCTGGGCTGTTGTATTATTATGTTTGCTAGCAATATTAACCTTAACTAGTAGCGCTATTGTAGCCAGCGAATTTATCAACAGCAATCTTGAATCTGTTCTGTTGCTCTCAATGAAATAACTAATTTCGATTTTTGTGAATCTGACTCAATGAAAGTCCTTTGCTGGGACTTTGGTAGACAAATCAGTGAAAGAACCTGGGACACTGACAGACAAATATCAAAACTATATTCCTTTTAATGAGACAGTAAGTGATATCTGAATCAAAGGTTTGAAATAGGTATCAAATATAAGGCACAACCCAGTCCTCATTATAGCTTGAAGGTCCATGTAAAATTTAGAAAGAAAGTCCTCTTGGTTTCATTTTCCTAGGGACATAGATCGGTTCCCTAGTGCAAATCTAAACCTATAATGGGTTTTCTCAGTTAAAAGATGACTAAACCAAAATGAAACATAAACCAAATGCTGCTTTTCCAAGGTAGCTATCGTAGCACTTCAAGGACCCATGCAAATAAAAATAAATCACACTTTTTATTCAAACCTTGACCTTAGTCCTGGCCTTAGAAATACTTTATTCCTTCAGCAAAAGTGAACATAAGCCAGGAACATCTATCAGCTGCAGCCCTTGTCCTATGTCTGGTACCTGTGTAAGACTCAAGAAAGAATCAAGATTCTAATTTCTTCTTTTTACTAAATGCTAATGCTAATATGGCCTGAAAATGTTACCAGTGTCTTCATCAGAATTAAACAGAAAACTTCCCTTGTGTTCTCTTCCCCTGTTACCACCACTTGCCAAGCTGATTCAGTGCTGGCATTGTTTACCCGGATATTTTTAATGTAAGGATTTAGAGGTCAAAAGGAAGTGTTTTGCCACCAGCTGAATCTTGCATTACCTTGCAGGACTGGCTTTGTATCTGAGAAGTGGCTCATATTCAATTCTGACTTACATACTTGTCATCTGAGGATGGGGTAGAGCAGTATTTTGGAATAAGAAAAGGGATGGATATCTCTGCTTTTTCTGGTATTTCATTGGCTGTAGGAATAGGATGATAGCTGTTGTTTTGATTTGTAGTATTTGTCAGGATACTCTTAAGACTGGGGCAAGGTTGGTGCCGGGTTAGGATTTCAGAAGAGGATGAGTTTGGTTTGTTGCTGCACCTTGCTAGTCAACGAAATTATGCTGATTTGCCACAGAAGAAACTATTACCCAGTAATTGAGCAAAATACCTTCTCCTCTCACTTACTTTATATTTTCCTAAGAAAGGGTGCCGTCCACCAGTGATTAACATATCCATGTTTCTTTCAAGGGCAAAACGGACTGGACGCCCAGTCCTAAAGTGAACATAAAAAATTACACTTTTATTACATCCTATTCATGCACCTTGCAAAGGCATTACATGTACATGGTTAAACTCCTAGTGGTGGCAATACATCAGTGTATTATATGTTTTAGTTTCTTATTAACCTACCATGCCTGAGTTTAGGCTGATTCAGCAAATATAATTTTTTTTTTTTTTGGCTGCAGAAACAAAGTAGAGGAAATGAGCTTTTCAGTGGTTTCTGTTCAGCTTCTCAATAGGGAGATGCAAGTTCCATGAAGCAAGCACAGGACATAGCAAGGAAGCCAGAGTAAAGGAGAGCTGTAGCATAAAGGTCTGATGTGAGCACACCTATGTAGTAGGCTAAAAAACACTTTCATGGAAGATCTAGAGTGATATTAAAGCCACTGTGCCTGGGAAAGGTCTGAATGGTTGGGATTTGTAAAGATCAGCCCTGAGAGAAACTGCATGGGGCCTTTGTTTTGGCTCTTCGATAGTAAATGAATTCCATTGCCAAAAGCCCAGAGAATTTTCAAGCCTCTGTTGAAGATATACTGCCAAAGAGATAAGAAAGATGAGTCATCAAGATAACCCCCCAAGTAGGGTTCAGGACTGAAGTTCCTTTTTCATTCACCCTTGTTGTCTTTAATTTGGTTTAGTTAAATCAGTCATTTGATTTAGTTAAATTAACTTACTTGTTGGCTGCCACTGCTGCGATTACAGCAAAGAGTGAAGGTTTAGTAATCTTCCCACCGAATGCTCCACCAACACGTTTCACATGGCACATGATTTTATTGGACTGAAGGTTTAAAGCTGAAGCCACCAATTCCTGAAAAAGTGAACATCCAGGATTTTACTGAGAATTGCTACCTACCAAAGCACATTAAAAAATGCCATGGCTAGCCATACATTAAAAGCTAACAGTTTTAAGAATTCTGGGCAGAAAACTAGAGTTGCTGCAGAAACAAACAAACAAAAAGGATTTCAAACAAGTAAAGATGTTAATGAAAGCCCAATCTAGTCTTTAAAGAACAGTGGAAATGTAAAAATAGCTCCTTAAACTAGTTTGATTGTCTGATGCCATATATGATAGTCTCTATATAGAAATCCAAGTTTCACCTGTGGCTGGAGATAAAGCATCCACTAAAACATCAAGCTGAACGGAACAGAGTGATTGTTTGCAGCAAACTAGACAGTGTAACTAAAATACTGACAAACCGTTGCCTTCTGAAAATATCTCCTCTGACAGTGCTTCCAGAGATGCAAATAAAGGTGACAGAGAAAGCTTAAAAAATGCAAGCCATGATGAACTGCAAAAGCTAATCCCAAACATGTAGAAATTAACATATATTCTTTGAAGCTGTTGTTTTCTACAGGCCTACAATTCAATTACAATGTTTGCTAGGACCTGTTAACCATTTTTCCACATAATTTCATATGATTTGTATGTTGTTATTATTTACATATTAATTTATAATTATTTACACATGGTCATGACCCCATCATCATCAATGTTACTATTCACATAAGCAATGTAACTTGTCTGAATACCCTTTCTAAAGCTGAAGACACTCATTGCTGCAAAAAAAGTGATTGTCCAGGATTGTACTGAGGATTCTCACCAATTTTAGGAGGGTTTGGCCAATATATCTGAGACCGAACTAGTCTTTTCTCAACAAGAAGATTACAGCCATATTATCTGTCCAAGATACCCTTTGTTCATCCCATAGTAATACTGCTACTTGTGTCTGCACTGCATTGGATAGTACAAATGACACAAGACCTACTGCTACATTCAGCTTCATCATTAGTAGTCATGCCTCTTATTTTCATAAAAATATTCAAATCAATTAATCTGAATTGCAAACACCATTAGTGAGTTTCAAGAGAAGCGTATAAGACTGAAAGCAACCCCTGGCCATGTAGTTCAGCCTTAAGGTTATTTAGGTAAGAAACATGTATCATTAATATTCTAGTTTTTTACCTGTACATCTGTTGCATGCTGAGTTGACACATACACATCCATTTCTTTATCCTCAACTCTTGGAATAACTAGCACACTATTTGTTTCCAGGTAAAAATGTTCCTGTCCTCCCATGTGTAATTCACCTGTTATGTAAATGATGATAGGAAAATCTAAGACAGGTTTCAAATGGACTGCAAGGAAATTTATATTTGCCTATATATGTGTATATATATGTGAGTGAGAAATAATTTTGTCACAGTAGAAAAAGAGTTTTAATTTATTTTTTATTTTTTTGTATCTTGGGTTTACACCTTCTGGGACCTGTGTTTATTGAGAGGAAATTATTCGGTCACTTAATTCTTGTATAGTTTGGGGACTTTTTCCCCTCAGGATAAGATCAGTATCAATTTAATATCTCACACTTTTTCTTCTTTAGGAGGCTGCATCTATTCTGCTAGAACAGGATTATAATGTCTTCTGAATCATTCTGTGACACGACAGTTGATGTGCAACAGTTGAAAAAAATCATCACAGGTCATGAGTGTACAGAGAGACAGACAGAATTGAGGGCACTCAGCCCAAAAAAGTGAGGGAAGAGATGAATCTCGAAATCCATGGAAGGCTGCTGCAAAGAGGAAGAGAATAATCTGTGCTATGTGCTCACAGTAGACAGAACAAGCCACACAGTAGTACTTAAATTGCAATAAATTATTAGCAATGAAGATAATCCTTCTAATCATAGGTTTGGTGAAACACTGGAAAAAATCGCCTGGTGAGACTGCACAGAGATGTCCAAGAAAAACTTAGATAAATCTGATCATTCTTTCAAATCTACAGATAGAACTGATGTTGGTAAAAGGAAAAGGGGCTGATGGTCTGCTACATTTCCTCCTGTGATGAAGCAGATGTCAATTCATGTGTAGTTAGTATTCAGTGAAGAGATAAACTTAGCTGCAGAAATTTGGGGAGTGATAACAGCAGAAGGTAGGTGTCATAATATATGATGTGAGAGGACAATCAGAAAACCCCATGAGCAGGACACATGAGTTGTCTAAGCATTTATAAGGTGCTCACTAACAAATGTCAGAGCTGCATTCAAGTGTTAGAAACACAGAATTAGGGGAAATATTAAAACTGTCCAAGCCAATGTTAAGATCTTGATATCATATACCTTAGTCTTTTTACACTGTCCCACAGACTACTCTCATAAGCAAGTTGAGAAGTACAATCCAGATAAAATCAGGGATACATCTGATTGAAAACTGCAGTCAGAAAGTTTAGAAGCCTGGCAGTCAAGCTGCAAAGATGATGCATATAAAAGAGTCTCTTCTGAGTCTAATGTTGCCCCATGGTTCCTTTAATAACTAATGAGTAAACTATAAATAATATCAAACTGGGAGGGGCTGCAAGTCCTTTAAAGGACAGGTTCATAATTGAAAGTGATTTTTTTATGTTGGTGAAATGGCCTAAAATCAATGGCATGAAGTTCAACGTGGGTAAGTGCTGGTACTTTAGATAGCACTATTGAATAAGATCTAAGCGGGGATTACAGAGGAGTACAACTTGATTGTATATTCACAACTGATAACACCCCAACAACCCTTATCCCATTCTGTGATACTAATGTTATATAGAATTTCTGAGAGACTCCACTTGGCATTCGTGAAACCTAATCTGAAATATTACCGTAGTGAAGTTCGATGTGGTGAAATTAGATATAATGGAGAAATGAGCAGTGACAATGACTTATAGGGACTTACAGGTTAGCAGATGTGACTTAGAGAGAAAAGATAAGAGGACTCTGTTTGGAGGGTGAACCTTTAAAGTTTGCAGGAAGGGAGATTTAGATTAGGTATTATTAAAAAAAAGAATTCTACTTATAATGATAGTTAAACTCTAGAACTAACTACAATAGGAGCTTGTGGAATATTTTTCATGATACTTCTTAAACATAGGTCTGACACTTATGCACAGAGTATGCTCTGGGACTACTGGATCATGTTTACTATTTGAAGACGGTGGTGACTGTTGGAGTGGTATTCCAGACCAGTTTACTCTGATGCCTTTTTTTCTTGGATTAGCCATAGGTCAAGCAGTCAGCTTAAAATGAGATAAATCAAGTTAGCTAGCACCCATAAACAAAGCCTTATTTAGCTGTAATGCTTGTCCGAGGATTAGGGCACTCCATTTTAGTTATCTGAGTTTTAAGACAAGGAAATGGTAGAGTTCAGTCAACATGAGCTAGCAGGTGTTAGCTAAGCTTCATTTAAATGTGACCATTTAATCTCCTTCTCAGTGAAAGGGAAAAAATCAACAACAGAGTTAAGTTTTTTTTTGAGAAGAGACTAGAAATTTAAATTCAGCCACCAGCTTGAAATAGATTCTGATCTAACATAACTCCTCTCTCTTGCCTGATGCCCTGCATGTATGAACTACCTTCTATGATTTCATCAGCAGACTTGAATCCTTTCTCAATATCTCCTTTTTCTATTTTCCTTTCTTCAGTGATGTATGATTTATGTTTTACTGCATCCTGCAGAAAAAAATAAACCCAAGAAGCAACATGTTAGTTGTAATTCAGAAAGCCAGATGGTTTTTATATAGTACAATCTTTCATCATGCAAATGATCTTTTTTCAGATGGACAGATGGTTGTAGCTAAGTATTAGAAAGAGCAGGATAGTTGTTCCCTTTACACCATCAAAGAGAGTTTCTGGGGTTTTTTTCATTTTTTGTTTTTCATATCATTCTCTTCTTCCCCTGGATTAGAAATGCAAAGTGTCTGTAAATGGCATTCAGAGTTGTTGAAAATATTTCAAAATCAGGTTGCTTGCTATTGAAAACTTGTGAGACTTCAAAATTTTCAGA
>VZTS01027756.1:120744-136017 GCA_013400795.1 Pluvianellus socialis | reverse complement strand
CCAGCCGATCCAATATGGCCCCCTCGGCTGGCAGAAGCCAATCCCGGGCGCGTTTACTCTGGAGGCTCCGGCGGAGGCGGCCAGGCCCGGGATGCTGGGCAGGCCCCGCTGAGGGGGGGGTGTCCCCGGGAAAGGGGAAGCCGGGAGCCCCCGGCCACGGTTCCGCGCGGCGCTGAGGCGGCCGCCGTCGCCGGCTCCTGCCGAGGAGCGCGGCCCGGTGCCGCGGGGAGAGGCGGTCCCGGGGTTCCCGCGGCGGCGTTACCTCACGGGAGCGGGGCCCGCCGCCGCCGCGCCGTCCTCCGCGTCGGGAAAACGCTTGGGGTGCGCTCGGGCGCCCGGCTCGGCAGCCAAGACGCTCTCCCTCTCCCCAGGCAGCGCCGGCGCGGCCGGGATGGCGGTGAACTGGAGCTATGGATGGCGCCGGCGGAGAGCGAGCGCCCTGCGGCCCGAGCGCCAGCGGGGAGAGCGACAACCCCCGCCGCCTTGCAACGGTACATAAAGGTGGACACCGGACAGGGCAAGCGTAGCCCCAGGCACGCAGTATAAACCCGTTTGCACGTGGGTCGCGTGAATACGCCACCACCACACGTACATTCCTACAAAGTTAACTACAAGCCTCTCCGTTCGCTTTCACATAATATTTTTTCCAACCCTGTGAAGCAAAGTGCGTTAGATGCCGAGGATTGGTTTCGAGTTCAAAATTTGGAAGTGGCAGTTGACAAAACACTTCGCGTTCCTATTCCCTGAAGTAGGTTCTAAAGAGTCTTGAGCTCCAGAGTTGTCACAGGACTCGTATCCCTGTAGCAGGAGACCAGAGCAAGAAGCCAGAGGAGCAAGTTCTTGGCATAGCTGGGAAGAGAGTCACCAAAAGGGCTTGCTTTGCCGTTTTATCTATAGTGGCATATAAATAGAAGAATCTCTGTAGATGAACGCTTGCATAGCTCTCGCTGAGTTGACCTAAGGACTAAATCAAGAATTCCAGGAACACAAGAGAATCCCAGTCAGAGTTACCTAGACTATCGCACCTGGGAGGACTGTGCGCACAGGGGTAGTGACAAAGCTCACCTGAGGCTGCCTTCTCTAGTTTGCTCACAGGGAACTAGGAATGTACTTCCAGTTCTCACTAAACAATTGCTTCCATATTTAGGATATCATTTAAGAGTTTATCATCATACCTAGTATCCGACTCCTCACGTATCTTTTATACTTAATTACATATGGTAATAGATTAACTGATTTCAGGGTTTCTAAATAGCTGAGCTGTAGCTGCGTGCATAAGGTAGGTTATTATTCAGTAGTAGTTCAGGTGACAAGCCCTTCAGCAAGCTACTTGAATATTTTAGCTTTACAGCACCTTTATCTTTTTCCCTGGCTCTTAATTCCTTCATGACTAAAACTTTAGTCTTGCTCTTCAGGAAGGCTACTATCAACAGTTAGTCTAAAATTTCTGTACTAACTTTCTCCTTTTAATCAGGCCTACAGTTTTTCCTTCTTTCTAATTCCCCTTTTTCTCACTACCAGTTGAGAAGAACCTCAAAAAATGAACATACCTGTTGTGTGTGTGTGGTTTGTTGTTTGTTTTTTTTTTAACCCTCATAGTTTCATAAAAGAAAACACATTGCCTCTGCTCCTCTAACCTCCACAGAGAAAATAGTACTCTTTTTTTTTTTTTGGGGGGGGGGGAAAGGCAGCTTTTTATTAGAATTAGCCAGCCAATTGTAGTACTTCCTTAATAAAGCTATCAACACTATTGTAACGTTGTGAAGGGCTCTCAGCTGCAGACAGTGTGAATGCTAATGTCATAAGTTGAGAGCACAGGCTTTGAATGATCAGTCACATAAATGACTGGAAATAGGATCATGTGACGGGCTATTCTGTTGCTCAAAAAGGCATTGGAACTCATGAACGCTTAATGTCTGGGTGGGTCCTCTTAGAATTTGAAAAAAAAACCCCACCAGGTTGCTTAAATGTACAGAAACAAATGTTGATTTTTTTGTTTGGGCTTCATTTTCTTAATCATGGCAATACCCCATCAGTTCTGGAGATTGCTTTTGTACACTGTTTTCTTTCCCTCAAAACTTCTGCCACTCTGTATCATCACCCCGAAACCCTATTGTTTCAAACAATTGTAATTTTAGCACTTTTAAACTTCTGCCACTTTCTATCATCACCCTGAAATTCTACTATTGTTTCAGACAATCTTCGTTTTAGCAGGTTTTATAGATTTTATGAGATCTTTGTTTTCTCAGCACCACTACTTCGCAATGTGATTGTATTGTAACATGTTGGGCTTGGTAAGAGTGGAGGAATACTGTGTCCCTCCCCTCCTTTATTTTCCATAAACATTTTTCTTCAGACGCCCCATGTATGACAGAGTTAGAACACATGCATTTTTGATGTTCTTGACTCCCACAGAACTATAGCGATTTATTCTGCCTTAGGATTTACCACGTGCGTGCCTTTGTAACGCATTGTGAGAAGTCCTGCGTACTCAAATCAAGGACACTCATCCTTTATCCTTCTGCGAGTATGGGATAAAATTTTCCAAGAAAAAACAACAGAGGAAGTCGTCTGCTGCACTTGCCTGGTTCCCTGTGCTTTGATTATCCGTGGAATTGCTGCAGGGCTGTGGAGGTCAGGGCTGGAATGAAGTTCACATGCAACTGAATCAGCTGCTGAGATTCCACTGTTGCCACAGCGACTGCTTTGATCCTTCTCGGTAGCCACTCGGTGTGACTTGGGTGAGCAAAGAGCAGCTGTCTGCACAGATTACTGCTATTAGAGCAACTCTTCATGCGTCCCTGCGGACACGCTCTAAAAGCCCGGTGGGAATCTGTGACGCAGGTGAGGACTTGCAGCGCCGTGCAAAGCGGGCCCTCGCGGAGGTGTGCTGGCTGCCTTGCCTCTGCAACCTGCAGCGCCAACCGGCAACAAAACACTTTCTCTGGACGACTTTGGGAGCCGTTAACGAGGCTGCAAGGTGAGGGTACGCTCACGTCATTTTACCTCTGAATATATTCAAAGTCACAGGGCGGCACGCAGTTCAAATCGGGGAGCTTTGTCGTGCCGTTGGCTGGCAGCCTGCGGGTTTGCTGGGTCTCAAATGTACAGCGCAACCGGGGCGGGCGGCAGCGACGCCGTTACACCTGCAGATGTGAAACGCTGCAGATGCAAAGCAAGTACATGGGAGCAGATGGTTTCTCACATGGCCTTACAGAGGCAGATGAAAACCAGGGTATGGTTATAAATCTTTTCAGATGAGGACAAAATGTCATCCTTTTGACTCTGTGCGAACAATTATGTCCAAGGGTATGGATCTGAAAGAGAAGCTGGAATTCTGAATACAAACTTTTCATATTGTGATAAACAGCTACAAATAAAAATCTGATTGCTAATTACATTTGCAAGTAAGCTACTTTGTAAGATGAAAATCTCTTGGCAGCGAAAAGTTCTTACTCTCAGAATATATCCTAAATATTTACCTGGCAGCTGGAAACTACTGATGTAAATCGAGTAAACCTGCAATTAGGGTATCAAAATGCTGATTTCTAAAACTGCTTCTATTGCTGTTTCCTCAAACACCTACATCTGTAGTTTGGTTGCTTGCCACAATGACAGCCACAAGTACGCCATTAATTGATAAAACCATAATGATAGTACTAAAATCAAGTCTGTCATGAAATAGCGTGGAAGACAAACATTTAAAGTCTGAACTTACTGAGAAAGTGGTTTTTTACTAAATCATGTTCTCATTAAGAAATTTAAAAAGGATATTTTTTTAGGGAATTGCTGGCAGTAACCAATTGTAGCTTTTGGCAAAGGTTTGCTGCATTGTCTCTTGAGAGAAGAGAAGTTTGTCTCTTGGATAGGCTGAGGCCAGTTTGTGAGTGTGGGTGCTGAGACTTGGGAGGTTTGTGAATTGGGATTTAAGATGTAGTCTGTAAAGGTTGTGTTCAAAGACAGGTGATACGGGACCTCTTCTAAACACCTGTGCTAGGAAAAAAGCCGCCCTTTAAGACCAGAGTCAGAGATTTTGATGACCAGCTGGAGCACAGGGCTGACGGGCACCTGATTCTCTTTGGGCTAAATAAAACAACACTGAAGCATTCCTGCAGTTTTTTGTAGAGGGGTTGAACGTGGAGGAGCTTTCAAGAGAGAGGGGGGATAGTAGCAGCTGCAGAAATAGCAGGTAAGAGACTTTATTAAAGTAGAAAGATATTGTAGACTTTACCTTGTTTCTAAAGTCTAGAGGCAGCCTGGAAGTAGCTTGAGTGATCTGGTATCAGGGGTTTTTGAGTTGTAAGTAACACGCTGAAAGTAAACGTAGTATTTGGAGTGTTTTTAAAATGTATCTTTTCTAAGAGTGTTTAATTCTTTTTTGTTTGTTTCTATTTGTATAGACAGTGGATATGCCATTACTTGAGGTTTTGAATGTAGGGTTTAAAGTGTGTCTAGTAGTCTCTTTGAAGTTTTGTGCTGTTAAATGCTTTTTATTAGGATTTATTTACTGTAGGACTAACTATCTGTGTTTATTATTCCTGGGCAGACTTTAAAGGTTACTAGAGTTGAGAACTGCTTCTTGACTGTAGAAAAACTTCTGGGGTATTCTTAAGGAAGGACTAAGTAGCTCTTAGGAGGAGGAGAAAGGGGAGGTGTAGCATATGAGGGATTTGAAGTAGAAGTGTGCTTTTTGTTTGTCAGTAAACTTTTCTGAAGGTGTCTGGCTCACGATGGTGAGGTGGTAATGGGTCTTCTGCTAGAACTGAATCCTGTTCTTTGTTGTGGTTTTCCTTTGCCTTTTTTTCTTTGATAGCAGGACACGTAAAGAGCTGATTTTAAGTGCTGTGAGACAAGACTGCCTACTGGAAGGGATATTTGAGTAGTTATAGCCACAGGGTTTTCTTTGTAAAGATGGATAGAGGATTAGTGGCAACTTCTACTTCCTGTTGAAGGTTTTTGGTGCTCTTACTCGTGAATGTGGTAAGCATATGCTATGGGAAATCAGATATATGTTAAAGACTCAAAGCCTCTGGTAAAAGTTTAGTAAGGAGTGGGAAGAAAGGGCAGTATCAGTGTGGAGCTTTATCTAGTTGTGAATACTAGATAGGGAAACACTTTAGATTCCTTAAAAAGGAGGCTTAGAGTGAGTGTACAAAATAACTTGTAAGTTACTAGTTTGTCAGCCACTGTATTCTGGGCTTGTAGTAGGGAAGGAACCTTTCTGAAGGAAAAATGAAATTATAGTCAAGAACAGTTGCACTATAAATAAGGCTACTAATCATAATCAATAGGTTTGTGGGACTTGCCTATATAGGTCTACTAAACTTATTAGGGTTCTCGCTTCAGGACTGTTCTGCAGTCCAAAACTAGCTGTAAGATCAGATAGTGTTGTGGCCCTTAAACTTGTCAGAAAACATGATAACTCATGAGTACTAGTATGGTCTATGCACTGGGTTCTCTCAGGTATATCTGAAAATTCAGCTGGAAATACTGTTACATGTGACATGGATGCCACATTAGTATAGATAGTGTCATCAATTGTCAGTAGTACATGAAGCAAAACCCTGAGATGTTAAGTTTTAATGTACTTTGGTGCAAAATGCTGTTTGTCTCCTGACTTTATATGAAGTGGACCGCTACAAAACAGGCAAAAAACTGTCAATATGAATTATATTATGCTTTACTCTTCCCTTCTACTCTTTTTGTAATACTAAGCCAGTGAAATAAACCTTGGAAATCGACTTGTTTCCTGTAGCGCAGCATGCATGTGTTGCCTCCGGAGAGACCTATTGTCACAGATAGGTGTTTGAAGAGTTTGGAATCTCAGTTTTGTGTGAGGAATTCACTTATCTGATGTGACTTGATAAAGCAGGGCATGACTGAGCATAGTGAATGGGCACTCAGAACCAGCCATACGACTGAACTTTTTAAGTGTGGAAAGCTTCTGCTGCCCTCTTGTGGTCGTCATTCAGATATATTTTTGATCTGAAGCTGTTAATTTTCCTTTAAAGCTGAGTTTTTAGCTGCCAGTAAAGCTAAAAGTGTACTTATTCTGGTAGGCAAGAGCTAATGTTACAGGATATGGAGCATTTTTCTATGATAAAATTACTAGCTTTGTGGATGACAGGAGAGCAGTGTCACCTATCTTGACTTTTGCAAAGCTTTTCATGCCATTTCCTGCAGTATTTTTACATCCAAGTTAAGACTTCGTGCTCTGAATGGGTAGATAACTAGATGAGTGGAAAACTGGATGATTTGGCGTGTTTAGTACTCTATACAAATGCTGGTAATGGACAGAATGCCACAGAGATCCGTATTGAGACTAGTTCTTTATCAGTTGTTCAGAGGAGTCTGCAGTAAATTGCTTGGAGAAATTTGCAGGTGACATGAAAATGGAGGAGGACCAGTTGACATGCTCAATGACAAGACTGCCAATCAAAGATCTAGACAGGCTGGAGGAGTGGCAGGAACTTGCTTTCCTGAAGCTTGTTTTCTAGCACCAGATCCCTAGAATGTCTTCAGAAATCTCCTGTGCTATCTTGAACATGTTCAGAATTTTTTTTATTTTTAATCTAAGCAATGTAGCATGGCAAACCAACTAGTCAACTTTTTGTTTGATGAGAAATGTGCAGTATCATTGGTTGCTTGACGAAGCTTGCTATGAGGCACTGATTCAATCTCTTGTCAGTGTCACCTTTGGTAATAAACCTCAAATTTGCACTGAGGTAACAGCCAAGTAATCATGAACCTGAAAATGAAGATGTGTTCTTTATAATTCTGTGTTGTTACCTTAGACTAAAACTCACCTGCTCTTAGACAAACTTTTAAAAACAATTTAAATTTCTTGGTGTCAGTCATGCACTGTATTTTTAAAGTGAACCATCTTCCTTTTGCTTTTAACTTGATATATATATATAAAAGCAAGCCCTGCAGTTCAAGACCTGTGTAAAATAGATCTGGTACTATGTAAACTTCTTAGTACCCTATAGCTTGCCCAAATTGTTGCCTTGTGAGTTCCTAAAGTGTCATAGAGTGACCGGTAATATTACTGAATTCTGTAAACTGTGTAGTTGAGCATTTAAGACGTACGTGCTGCGGTAATCAACTTGGCTCATCTGCTCTGGAGCAGAAATCTTGTTGGTCTGTACAGTACACCTCCAAAGTGGCTCTGCGCGACTGCTGCACCCACCGTACAATTTTCAGCAGGGTAGTGATTGTAAAACTTCTAAACCAAAGAAGTTTTATATATAATGTGCCTCCAAGTATCTTCTCTGGAGGACTGCGGCAGTCGTTTGTCTAATCTGATTTAGGCAATCCCTAGTAAAGCCGGAGTGCTGGCAGAGCCGCACAAGCGGGCTGCAGCCGCTCTGCTAGTCTGCGCTCCTGAAGCTGTCCAAGAGGGAGCTGAGGGCAGAGCAGAGATGTGGCTGTCTGCCAGGGAGTTGGGAAGTCACGGGAGAGAGGTTTTGTTTCATTGGGGTTTTGCAGCAATTTGGACCCGTGTGCCTAAATTCAGCTGAAATAATTCTTTGGATCTGGGCCTAAACAAATGAAGTTCCTTTGGACCTTGACTCTCTAGGCTAAAGTCAAATATTTAACGTATGCTTACAAGTGATTAGATAAATGTAGTAAGATGAGCTCTTAAAGACTTGTGATTTAAAGTGATTGTTCTGGCATGCACTTCTTGTGTTCAACTCTGTTTCTGTGAAATTTCTTTACCGTTTATGAAGTGCAAGAACATGGCAAAATTACACCCAAAGACTTTTTCAAAGGTTACCTGTGGAGACCTTACTGAAACAGTGAAGCACAGCTGAGCCTACTGGTGGTTGTCTTTGTTCAATGGTTGACCATTACTGCATACAATAAACCAGACCTCTGCAAGGGAGATGAGAAATGGGAGTCTTTTAGCAAAATATTGATTGGCAGGTAACACACTGTCACTTTTCAGAAAGTTAATTCTAACGCTTATTTCCTAGGCAAGAGGCTGGTACTGCTTCTGGTCCTTCTGTGTCATTTGTTTAGTTTTCTGTTGGTGCCATAAAACTCCAGTAAACTTTCAGATATTTGTAAATATCTACAAAAATTGACCTTGGGATGACTGAGAGTTAAACTGCTGACTTTTAGCAAACTTCTAACTATAGTTGACTAAAACAGAAATCTTAAATATTTATTCTATTCAACTAGCCATGCATTACCTTATAGGTAATTAGGTATAGGTAATTACCTATAAGTAAAGTACAGACTTTTATCACCATCTTCTAGCTGCTCCCCATGGACATCTAGGAATAAGGAGTGCATTTTGGCTATATTGGGTTTGACTGTTCAACTGCTTTATTGCTTTTACTCTCCCTACAAACTGGTTTCCTTATTATTTTTTTTAAACTTCCACCAAGTTACCTTTTATTCCAGTCCTTGTCAATCTAGTTATTTAATGCTTAAGTTGTAGGAAGGCTTCTTGACTGTGTGTGTATGTGGCTTTGTAGGCTTTTTCAGTAGCATGTAATAAAAGATTGTGAACCATGATAATGGCTCCAAGAAACCAGTTTTTGTTTCTCCCATTTGGAGGTTAGGAATAAAGAAGTGTGTCTATCTCTGTTTTTACCGACTTCAGTGGAATTTAAATATTCTTTCTTTTTTTATGAGTGTCATTATCAGTTTCAGAACAGCTAGATGGATGTTTGTGTGTATATATAAAGTTTCATGCTTCTGCTTATGAAAAAGCAGTTTGTAGCACAAATGCTGCTGAACCCCCTCAACATCAAAGCTAAAACTACTTCTGCAAGAGTGGCATTTGACTGCTCACAAGAGGGCACTGCAACTTTACTTTTGTTCACCTTACTGGGAGACATAAGCCTTGCCATGAGATCTAGCAACAGAAAGGCAAATAGTAGTGTCACTCTCCAGCATAAGTAATTTTAAAACCAAACTCTTGTCAGGAAAGATTCCCAACTCTTTTTTTTTTTTTAAAAAAAAAGAAATTAAATTACTGATAGTAATGCAGAAATTTGAGCGCTTTGACATGGAACGTCCTTTTGTCAGCTTCAGGGTCAAAGTATTGTAGCTGGTGATGACTAAGACATGCTACATAAAGAAATCTGTGATCTCATTTAAAAAAAAAGACTGACTGTAATGAACTAATTTATTTATGTATCAAAGCCTTAAGTGTCATTAGACAGCTCAGTAGGCAAGTCATCGTAAGAGGGGTGTTCACTTAGTAAAGATTAATTATAGCCTCCAGCATATCAAGTTTATTATGTCCAATAAGTATGGCAAACAGCTGGAGGAACATGTTTGTCTTTACACTTGACAGCGTTCTCTTGCCTCAAGGTCTGACTCTTGAAAGAATAATTAGTTGTTGTGGGTGAATTGTTCCTAATTCTGCAAACTGGTTTTTGGTGTGTATTTAATTTTGTGCTTTAAGTAAAAAAAACCAATGAAGGCTTTGGGTCTGATATTGAGGTTGTCAATATATAACTTTTGTGTCCGCAATCTAAAGCAGCATCCTCTTGTTGTATTGTTACCTTTAATCCATGCATTCGTTGGATTTAAACTTTTAGTCTAGAATGTTTTTTTTCTCAGTGGAAATACGAAAGACGGACAACCCACAAATGGTTGGACTTTTAGGGTCTATCCGCTGAAGAAATTTATTATAACAAGCTGACTCTTTAGTTTTTCACACTGGCTCTTCCACTGCTGAAATTACTTCCCACTGAATGATATAGAAACTCATGAACAAGTTATGAAAAAGCATGTACCACTGAATAGACAAGGCCTGCCTTGGAACCAAATTATGTCAATAGCCAAAGCGGTCATAAAAATGGGCTGAGGAAAACCTGTACTTTATATTATAATGTTTTATTATGTGTTTTTCAAAAGCATATATGATACAGGATTATGACCCATGCTGGAAGGAGGGGCAGGGCTGGTAAAAAGCTAATAGAGACATCCAAATACACAATGAGGAAAAAATGATTACGGAATAAGAAATGGTACATGGTGGTTCAGTAGAGTAAAGAAAGCTTCTAATAGCAAAATGGACTTAGGATCTCAAGAACAGGATTTTGTTGAAGCTTTTAAATTTGCTTCTTATGCAGTGCACTGAAGGTAATTCTTGGTTTCAACAATAAGAACTTCATATTGGTGAGAGGCAGGGACAATTAGTTTGAGTTTTTGGGAGTTAAGACTGAGCTGTTGGGATGAACTTGTACAGTGCAGTTTTGAAACAGGGGCAGATTAAGCTTTCTTAAATAATGCTAGATAAATAATGCATCAAGAACAGATAAGTTACTTGGTGGTAAGTTGAGTCTCTTTTTTTGTTTTCTTTTAATGTTGTATGACTGCTATTCATGGCATACGAGAGTGACTTACTAAATTTGCCCTGAGCCTTCACCACTCTTTGGGAGCATCTCCTGAAAATGAGTCAACGTGAATTGTGAAGTGCGTTCTGCTTGGCTCAAAGAGCAAACAGCCACGAACAAACTGTCTGCCAAAATCAGGTTCCAATGTCTTTTAGAGTGTTAGTCACGGTGTATTTTCTGAGCATGTGTAGCACAGTTTCTACAGACAGATCAGGATACCTTTCTTCATGTGTTAGGTGGCTTATTTGGTCTACAGAAGCTGCTAACTAAACTCTGGAGAAAAAGATCAAGGACTCCCCCAGAAGGTGTTTCATTAACTGAGCACTGTGTGCTGTAACTTAAATCTTCCAGTTTCTGTTGACAGAGGTAACTGGACTCCATCCCTTCAATTTGAGTGAATTTGAGTGCAACTGATGGAGTTTATTTTGAATCTAGGTTTTTCTGCGAAGTTAAGGTTGGGTTCTGCACAGCTGAAGGGATTGATTCACTGCATCAGCGTTCTATTATAAAGTCTATTGGTCACATTATGTAAAAACTTGCTATGAGATGCAAAATAATAAGGAAGCTATTTCTCAATTGCTTATGTCCTCTCTTTTTAAAGGAAAACTACCTGTAACTTCCTGGTAGTACTGTGAAATCTCGACTTCTGAGGCTTATAGGTCAACTGGAGCTTTCTTACCCCAAATACTTTCTGATTAAAGTACTCTAATCTCTGAAGTAATTATCACTGTGGTGATGGAGCTCTCATGTATTGTTGAAAACTTCCTGTGGGCAAATTGAACTAGTGGTTGAAATGCCTAGTTTGAGTTATTTTTAAGGATTATCGATGCTTCATAGTGACTGATGATCCTTCCATCCTGGAGGATGCTGTTTATGGCGGTCGTGACCTGTCGCACTGACAGAGGTTTGGCAGGGGCAGCACACTATTTTTCTGTGTATTTATCTGGCACTCGGAGCATGTTGCTAAAGCACAGATGTCTCCCCTAACTTGTCATGGTCTCAAACTGAAAGCACTTCTTATGTGACCTTTGCCATCCAAATCGCACATCTTTATTTGCAAAACGTTGTCATGTTGTCTATGGCTAGAATATATCCATGTGGTAAATCTCCCAGTAGAAAAAAAAAAAGCTGAAATGACAGGATGGCTTTTTTTCTTTGAAACTTATTACTGAGATATGTGTAGATGCTGTTATAAAAATAAAACTTCAGAATGCAGTAAACCTGCCCTGGCTTGTGGTGTGGCTTTCTACCTTTTTGCTCTGCTGTTTTTGACTCCCGAGGTACTGGGTGAGACTATCACTGCTGTCTGTTGGATCTTGCAGGCTGATGTTTGCTGGCATATGTAGAATATTTATTCTCTTATACCAGAAGGGGATTCTTGCAAAATTTTAGAACTTATATATTCAGCAGAGCTTTATTGTTTAATCTTCAAGAGTATGATTTAATAAGTACAAACTAAGTGTGTGCTTATATAGCAACCAGTAACACCAACTGGATAATAGCAAACTGATTATTTTAGTTGCACAGAGTTGAACAGACTAAATGTCAAATATGAAGAAAGGCGCAGCAGTACTCTGTACTGCTTTTTATTATTGTTCTTTTAAGCTCCCTTTTATTCTATTCAATTTTGTGGTAGCTTAAGTATATGAATTTGTTTTGTAGCTACTCTAAATCTTTGCACTTTCAACTATTGTAGAATCTCACTTGCATAACAGCACTATATAACCAATGCTCTTGTAAGGGTTTGCAATCAATAGGTAGAAATCTCAGGGGCAGCTGAAGATTCGGAGCATGAAAGAACAAGAGGTGGAACATGGTTGTTGAGAAAATAGGTCCGCTGGACAAAGCACAGTGGAATGTTCTGTGAGAAAATAGCGGGCAGAAGATAAGAAGGCATAAATTAGGTGGATATTCAGTCTCCTGTTATTTATGAAGGGATAAAAGAAAATAACCCTTTGCTCAGAGCGGTACTGTTGAACTATACTGACTTCAATTTATTTTTTTTAAACCTACAACTGTTTCATGAGTGTGCTGAAATAACAACACTTTTGTGAAAGCCCGATGTATATCTAACCTACACGTATCTTTTTACCAGTCTCACTGCCTAGTTTGAACCTGCTTGTTTATTTTGAGCTACGTGAGTTGACCCCTTTTAATTTAAAGGTGCTCCTCTTAGAATGAAGTGGATTGAATACCACTCTGTTCTAGCTTCCTTATGGAAACAAAATCTTGAAAAGTGAATGTTAAGGTATTGGTCTTGGAATTAATTTGTGAATATTTATCATCTTGATATTAATTTTTAACGTGCCTTATCTTGATAGAAGGGCAAGAGTACTAATTATATTCTTCTACGTGCACACAGCTCCTTAAACATGCCAAAATTTGACTTTGCCATTTTGCTTTTGAAGTGTAGTTAAATCATGGTGCCAGTTCATGGCAAGTTGTCCATCTCAGCAAAAGTAGTTAGAATTGCAGCCACTATGTAGAAGCCTTAGTCGAGTGAAGGAACACATGGTTCTGGATCTCAGCTAAGACCCATAATACAGGTGATGCCCTTGATAGGAGGAATTCATGGACAGCATTAGCATTTGGATAACACGTTGCAGTGGCTTAAAATAACAAACTCCAAAAGAGCCGATAAAAATATTGAGAGTCCAGGTAGCTGATGAGATACAGTGTCAGGAGGTGCTGATGTAGAGTAGCTTAAGTTCTGAGTCTAAGTTGATCAGGAAGAATTACTTAACTTGTTAACCCTTCTTAATTTGAAGATAAGGAGCAGCAAAGCTTCCAAAATAATGCTTAAAACTTTGTTTCATAGTTTTGCAGTAGGTGTAACATCTTGGCTGGTATCAAATTTAGTGGCCTCAAGTTGTGATAAATAGTGGCATTACCTTTTTTATTAGTACTTAAAGTCTTTCATCTGGTGGTGGGCATCTGGCTGTTTAGGAATGCTGCTTCCAAACTATAAATAGTATGTTTGATATAGCTGCTTATATTAATGACTGAAGCTCAATAGTCCCTGTAATAACTTGAATGAATGGAGGAACTGGAGCCACAAATAAGCTTAGCTAGGTCAGGTACTATAAAAAAAGACACTGAGACCAAATTTTAAAAACTCTGAATAGACCAAACTTGTGGAATAGATCAGTTGGTTGGCCTAATGCTTAGCAGGTTAGTACACTGGTTCTGCAGATTCTTAGCCACGGAGACCTACCAGATATTGCTGCTGTGGCACTTTGTTAGCACAGTGCGTTTTGTGGACAGTGAGACAATAATTCTTGGTACGTCTAAGGTAACTAAAGCAAAAATTACACATGGAATAAACCTGGGAAGTTACTCAAGGGAATTGTGTGCCTTTATTGGAATACAGAATGGGAATACCTGGGTTATGAATCTGTGCTTTAAGATCCTGCTATCAGTTTCTGGGGACGTTGGGTTTATATGCTGGTGCCCCCCATGCCGGATGGGTATATTCCACAACTCCATGAGCTACAGAAGATGATGCACTTCCCTATCACTGTTAGCCCATGCTTTAGCTTGACTGTTCCACTCTGAACTCTGCCTTCTTTCTTTTTCCTTTCCCCTGTTCATTCTGACCCAGACATGATAGAATCTGTCTCTATACATGTTCTTTTGCAGGTAAACCTGATTTTTTTTTTTTTACACTGATAACCTGGAACAGGACAATGATTTCAGTTTAGAAATCAAAGATGTTTGCTTTCTGCTTCACTGTTAGAGGAAGGTATACATATATTTAATTAACTATTAATACAGTCTAAGGTGGAAGAGAAGTTAAAATTGTGTGTCTTGTTAACATCTCTAGCAGCTATGACTATTTAGTTCTAAAATATTTGTTCCTTTCCATGCGCTGTTTGTGTTTATCTTTTGATACAGACTGTAGGCATTGATTACTAGGGCAGTACTTGAATGTCCAGTTTTTTAGACTATTTTGCAACACTGAACTGTGTAATAGGCTATTGATGCCCTGCTCTAACGTAGATTTTGGAATTAGGACGTGTGTGTTCCAGGTTTCAGGATTTCTGAAAAAAATTCCGGTTGCAAGGCGTCTAGGATAGGGAAGGGGAAGCTGTCAAAATAGAAAGCCTCCTTTTCAAATTAGTTTCGTGCTTTTTTTTTAGTGTGTGTGATAATGGAATATTGTGAGTGAATACTTCTATAATTGGGCAGGAGGGGTGGGGAAAGGGAGCAGGTAAGTGTTTTGTGGGTCTTGCTATTTTGTGGGGTTTTTTTTTTCCCCCTCCCTCCCTATCTGCAGGACCTTATTAGGTGGTAAGCTTTCCAGTAGTTGGTAAGAGGATATTGTGATTTCTTGTGACAAACCATGTAACTTAAGGTCTAATGCTGTCTCATATCCAGGGACACAGAAGAATCCTACTAGTAAATCTGGAAAGAAGCCTTATGTGATCTGGCTAATAGAATACTTGGAAATTATTTTCAGTTTGCGGTTCAGGCTAGGTTACAAGGCTTCCAATGAAACAGAAGACAAGTTCTGATAAATAATAATTTAATATATGAAATTTGTAGTATGTGTGTTTTCTTTGTGGAGGTAACTGCCTTGTGGTGAAATAGACAAAGGTTTAGACTCTCAGGGTCCTTCACTCTATCATGTCATGTTGTAGGCTTGCTGCTTCTCTCTTTCTCCCTCATCTGGCAGAAGGCAGAAATTTGGCATTTAACAACTTAGTGGGATGAGTTAGAGATCTTAGGGATGTTCAAGAAGCGTGCGCTCGCAGCTTAGAGTGTTGTCGCTCACTTAAGAATTCTAAAAGCTCCCGTCTATAACTAAGTGAAATTGTCAAGTACTAAAATGTATTTACTAGTTTGACAGACTTTTTTTTTTTTTTACCCGCCAAAAACACGTTTGGTTTTTAAAAGGGGAAAAAGTTTTGGGGGT
>VZTS01027756.1:100071-120623 GCA_013400795.1 Pluvianellus socialis | reverse complement strand
TTTTTTTTTTTTAGCCAGCCAAACACAGCTTGTGTTTCTAAAGAGAGAACAGATTGTCGTGGTTCCTTCTCCTTAGTGTACAGAAACACAGGCGTATTTGACAGCAACAGAAGAGCCTGTTCGGATTGAGACACAAAGATAGGCATATACGGATGAGTTTTCTGCTGAGCTATTTACTGTCTTACTCTTTTAGGTTAATAAGTAGCACATAGGCTTTCCTTTGAGACTAAACTGCTAACTTAATCCTGGATGTCTACTAATTAAAAATAATTAGTAAATAGAAATATGAAAAGAGACTATTTGGAGTTTAAACAAGGCTAAACTTGGATTCTTGTAAATTTCTCAGATGGGCTAGTTATGAGATTATCCGGGTGATCTCCTTTGCTGTCATGGAAAATAAAGGGTACAAATATACTCAATTAAGACAGCACAACCTGCTCAGTAATATGCTTCAATGTGGAGTCTTCTCTGCTGCTTTCAGAATGCTTCTATAAAAGTAGCTGGCAAGTAATTGTCTAATAAATAGATAATGGAAAGAAGCTGTCTTCTAGTTCATTCATAGAAAGTAACTCTTAGTTTATTTATTCAAACATAGTAAAGTAGTATTCTAAACTCTACCATGCAGTAAACCTTCTCATTTTTCTGGCTGCTATACACTTCCAATTTGGAAAAGTAACTCTGGGATGGAAAAACTGCACTGCTGCCCAGATACTAAAACAACGTGTAGACTGTAGTAAAGGGAGGACAGAAACTTGGAGAATGGGATATAAGCATAATCAATAACACCTTAAGATTTTATCTAATACTCTTATATAAAGTAGTTCTGCTTTTATTGTCCAGTTCTAATATGACACTTGCTGTCTGAATTGTACTGCATCTTGGGTGTCTAATACAAGCAGGGTCTTACTTTAATCTGAATGATTTCTCATTTTGAAAAAAACCCTATTTTGGAATTTTTCAGTATTTACAGGGATGTAATGAAGAGCCTTACAAAAAAAAAAGCACTTCCTTTCAACAGAGAAAGGAAGTAAATACAGGAAATAAAGACATGTTCCAAAGAAATACCTGACTGCAAGCTGGCAAACAAGTGTTTTCCCCACTATCACAAACAAAACTGAACTAGCAAAGTGGAATGCAGTGAGACCAAAGTAGTCTTAAGTAGCAGGATAGTGTCATTATCTAGGTACCTCCTTAAACTCCAGACAGCGTCATCTCTAAGCATGCTTTGTTTTTGTTAAAAGATATTCTGATTAATCCTGTGAAATGGTAATCATCAGGTGCAGCTCTCGTGGCTACCGGAGATGTGTAATACTGCACAATCAATGTAGTGTTCAGCTACCACCTAGTGGGGAGTTTGAAATAGTGTTCTGAAAACGCAGACCAGTGAACGCTCCAGAATCATTAATACCTCTACAGGTGTATATATACTTCAGGGAACTGCTGGGTGTTTTTCTGACTCTAGTCCTTGAAAAGGAAGACCATTCTGCCTCATGAGGACCTACTTGAATCAAAAGGAGGAAGCATGCTAAAGGGGATGAAGCATACAAATTGTGAAATGTAGAAGCCTGTAATTGTATTCCTGGGTTTTTCTTACAAAACCAAAAATTATCCGTGTCCCTTCAGGGTCTGGATACCTCCGTCTTCCTCCGTTACAGTTTTCAAACAGGTATGCTGGGTTAAGTCAGTCTGGCAGATACAAATTCCAAAGTTCAGTAACTAGATTACAGTTGCTTTGGCATCTAGACTGTACGTACAAGTCAATCCAAGAGTAAAACACTGAATTAAGTCTCCAAAAGAGATGTTACATAAACCTGCATGTTCCTCAGGTGTTTAAGTGAAGTATGTTTTTCCTGCTCTGCTCACTTACCATCACTTGTATGGAGGTAAGTTGTTGAGTGGGTGTTCTTAATGTGAGTTGAATAAAATAGAGGGTAGAAATGATGTTAGCAGAAGTACCTCTTCTTATTAAAACAGAGAACAAACAATGTGAGCCTCAAAGCAGAAAGTGCTGTTGCCTCTGGTGGTAACTGGGCAGAGGCAGTATTCTGAGAAGCATTTGGTTGAATTCAGTGTGGTGCCCTTCTGACTTGCTTCAGATGTGCAAATTGGTGATCCTCCCTAATCTGGCGCAAAAGAGGGCTTCTTTTGTCGAACCTTAAACATCATGCAGCAAATACAATAGTCTGTGCCTCAAAACCCCTGAAAATGATTTCCCCTCTACTTCCATTGAACATCTTTGAGGCACCCTTTACTTGTTCTCTATAACATCAGCCTGTCTTTCACACTAAGATGGTTCACCTCAGCGTACCTTGAATAAAGTTTTAAAGTGTATGCAGGAAAAATGTGCAGTTTAGCATCTATTGATGAAGATTAGTGGTGCAGCTTTCACTAGATCTTGAAGATAAGGGCCTACATTGTCCCATACAGCCAACATGTGCTGGTCCCGTTAAACCAGGTGCTAATGGTTAAAGTAGTGCGTGTGTATGGCTCCATTTGTGATTGCGTGGACCTCAGTCTGACAAACTACATGTAACTTAAGCTGAGCTAATTCCCCAAAGCCACTTAGATGTCCCTGTATTGCCAGTAATAGCTAAGATCTCTAAACTGAAACTCAGGTTTAGAGGGTTTGGCTGAAGTGTGAATTTTGTACTGGAAAGAGAAAATGTGGTCCTGGACTGTGTTTAAAAACAGTAAGGCAGTAATTGCAAAACATTCCAGTGCAGCTACAATTCTTCTCTACTTCCTCCCCATACTTCCATTCAGATCTCTTTTTTTTTTTAATTTTTTTTTCCTGCAGCTGCTGGATGCTGTGTGCCCTTTGCTCAGCTGAGGTTAAACTAGCTCTAGCTGTGGGATGGCAATGATTCTGGAGCATCCCTTCTAAATTCTTTCTTTTCTAGCTTGGTGGATGGGTGCCCTACAATTATCAAAGTTCTTGAGGGGTTGTCCTCTCGATTCCTGAGTATACTCCGGAGGACTGCTGCTCAACTTCGATGCATTGCTGGTTGAGCGCTGTGCAGGAGGGAGGATGTGGTTTTGGAAGCCCATAGGATACATGTATGACTATAAGATCTAGCACTTTTGAGCACTTCTCTGCTATACAGTTCTGTGAAATACTGGCCTATTTTGTTTAGCTAAATACACCTCTGCAGTTAACTCTTTAAAAAAAAAAATTGAAGGTGGGGGTAGTAAACAATTGAGGTCCCTCTCTGCATGAGGCTACTACTGGCTCGTAGTTAGTTTGTAGTGAATAGATAATAGTATGAGCTAGTCCCTGTGAACTCATTATATACCACTTATTAGGAAACTTTGCTGGGTTAGAATGTCGGTTGGTTTAGAAGCTGATAGAGATGTGCTATTTAACATGCTTGAGTCTTGTGTGTGTATTCAGTCTTGCTTTTCAAGCAACTCCAATGTTGAGAGGTGTTTGGGGGTATTTTTTGTTTTGTATTTAAGAGTCAAGCTGATATTTTAAGCGGGTTTGGCACATGGACTTCTGTCACTTGTGAGAGACTAGTGTCTCCAGCAAGGTGTCTCCCCGCTCTCGAGGCGCTTTCTTGTGGCTGGTAGTGACAAAACAAACATTTTGAGTAAGCTTGCGAAAATCAACAGTTGTTGCATGGGAGCACTGAAAGATAAGCTCTATAAAATCACCTACTTAGTGATGGGTTTAGTAATCGCTCTGCTACTGTTATCGTCACAGCTGTGTTGAAATGAAGCCTAATTTGTCAACAGGAAAGACATTAGGGCATGCCAATAGCCCATTTTTGTTACGCAAGTTGTCTTGTTTAACACAAAACAATAATATCATGACTTGAATGAGGAAACTGGATTATATAAGTGAATTGAGCAAACTAGTTATCCCTCAAGGATGGATCAAGGAGTTCTATTAAAACTGGTATTGGAACTTGGAAGTTGTGGACTCAAAGCCGTTAATGCAACAGGAACAAAGCTATGGAGATGTTAGAGTTTATTTAAAATGCCTGGTAGGTATACAGTAGTATAGATTATGATCCTGAAGACGTTTACGAGATTGTACAAACGTGCTACTCAGGCAACATAGACTTTCTCTGTAGCCAGACGCTATTCCCTAGAACAGAGCTTTAGGATGTTTAAAAGTTAAAATAAAGCAGACGTCCCTGGGCAAAGAGAGTTACTCTGTTAGGAAAAAATACTAATGAAGAACAGTTTCCCAGTCGGAAACCTTGCCTTCTGCTGGCTGCAGCAAGTCGTAGCTCTCTCTTAGCCAGTGCTCGATTGACAGGATGAGTGGGTTGTCACAGAAACCAAACATACTTGCTCTTAACAATACAATAGGGAAGGCTGTTTAGCTTGGAGTTCCTTTTCTTCTTCATTCCTGCAAGGCAGGGAGCCTCCTATAGACATCTACAGAAAAGAGATAAATCCTTTCATTGGTTGTTTAAGACCAAAATGGGCTGCGGTACCAGTAAGAGCACAACAGCCGTGGAATCTGTCCAGAAGCCTGGAGGACAGCCTGAGGAAGAAGGAAAAAAAAAAAAGAAAAAAAGACCCTGGCACAGAAAAATCTGCTAATGCTATCCAGAATTTAGCTATAGGGGACAGTGCATGTGACAGAACAAGCTGGAATTGTATATTGATGTGCTCCACATACAGACTGTAACTATGAAGTAAGCAACTTGTTTATTGGCATTTTGTGCTTGAAGGGATTGATCTTTGTGTTACTGACAGACTCTGGAATTAAAGGCAAGTTTCATTCGATCTTGAGGAAATCTACATTTACAGATGCACTGGTGTGAGATTGCCATCTAAGATGATGAATTCCCTGCATGGATACTCAAGGAAAACTATGTATATTGTATGCCAAAGCCCTGCAATCAACGTCACATCCTGGAAACTTGTGCTGAATCTGAAGTAATCTCACAGAAATCAATGAAACCCTAAATCTTGGGCATTAGCTGATTTTTATTTTTTTTTAAACACACCCTAAAACATGTGTATGTATCTTTTAATTCTGACTGAAACAGTGTCTATTGCAATGACTTTTAGGTATAAACAGCGATTATATTTTAATAATCTGAAAATGCTATCTACAAAACATCTTGCAGAAATCTAGTATTTAAAAACTGAAGTAAGTATTAAGTTCTGTCTGTTGTCAACTGTAAAAGCTGATCCATTGACCTGTCTTCATATTTACTATGTAACTCCAATGTATGTGATCAGAATGGACTCATTCATAGTAGTTTAAAAATTGTGATTTTAATCTGTCTTGACTCCTCTTGATGCAAAGACTTGCAACAATTTCTGTATGGCTCTACTTGAAGACACAACCAAAGTAAATTACTGTTCTAACAAGGCCTTGTATTTTAGTTGATGGAAACCTGGCTAAAATTTACCTGTTAGATATTTGGTAACTTCCGTAATTAACATTTGCACTAGAAAATGTACGAATGCCAAGACACACACTGCTAGGTGTTGATTTCTAGCCTATACTTCTAACTTTTCTTCTGTTAAAAAGAAGTCTGACAGTTCTTAAAGCTTGTTGGTTAATTGTTTGTGAATAATGAATGATAAATTCCACCTTCTCAAAACGAATATGAATTGTATGTCCATTAAAAATGTTGAATGGTGTATATTTCTTTAATAGAGGTATAAAACTCAAACACATAAAGAAGAGCTTGTAACTCTAAACTGATGTATTTACAGAGCAAAATGATTGCTCTACAATAGCACTGAACTTTTGGTTTTGATAGCTATATATGACAACTCGAGAACAAGGAAATATATTTAGGATTCCTGTGTCTGTAAATATGGCAGCCTTTGAAGTTATTTGGTTAGCCTATTAATAATCTGAGCCTGGTGTCTTGCCAGATATGCCAGCATGACGTACAGCTACCTTAATTGCTTTGAACTAATGTAGCGAGCCAGCAAAAGAATTGATTCAAAATGAGTATAGTGAACTGGAAAGGAACACCTAGGTGTTTCCGAATTCCGAACAAGCTCTGGTTTAGTCATGGGACTGTACGTGGCTTTGATTCCAAAACAGGCATATACACAATATTCTTGGCTATCTGCTTAAATATCTGAGGTTGAGCTATTTCTGAGGGGTGCTGGTATATTGCCTCAAACTGAATAGTGGATAAAGTATCTTTATTAAAACACAGGTTATTTGGTTGGGGAGGTTACTAAAGCCTAGAGATTTTTTTCTTTATTAACTATTGCGTTGTTTTGGGTTTTTTTTTTGGGGGGGGGAGTGGAGGTGCCCTCCTCTCTTGTTATATCCTTGAATGATGTGCCAGTCTGGTGGCAAAAAATGATTTGTTAGGCCAAGTCAGCAAGTAAAATCCTGTAGATTTAAACAACAATTTTTATTAAATCAAATAATTTGGAATACTTGAGCCATGTGTCACTAATTTCTGTTTGGACAGAGCAGTATTTCTGTATTATTCATGTATCCAAACCTCATACAATTGACTGTCACATTATGTATGTCCTGTAAAGGACAAAAATTAACCTTTGAGTGCAGAAGAAAAAATAGAAGATGGGTTTCTCCAAAAGCTCTGTTTCTTTATATGTTGGCTATCTCACTAATGTGGATTTTTAAGTCTAGTGAACAGTCTGAGTTCAGTAAATGGCACTGGCTTTGTGCACCTACTGGACCTACATCAATTTGCGTTGAGGGAGGGACGAGTAGAAGAGAGAGATCAGGTCTGTTGCTGCCTGCTGTGTCTCTCCTTGTATCCTCAAGAACCACTGAAGAAAGCAGAAGTTAAAGGTGGCTGGCGCTTCCAAATAAATGTTCAACGCTTGTCGGGATTCATCCACAGTTCAGCAGATTTAGATCTTCTCTAGCCAAATATATGTTGGTTGGTGACTTTGTATGTCTGTGTTAGCATCCTTTAAATGCTGGTGATACTCACTTGGGAGTATGAAATACAGCTGCTATTGCCGTGTACGTTCGTTCTTTCTCTTGTGAGCTGGATCCTAAGTTCTTAGTGGTAGTTTGGGATCGGAGGCATCCACATTTGGTCATATAAAAAAAGCCTTGTGCTTCTCTTTCTTTGGAGACCCAGTGCAGGATTTCCTAGTGTATTTACAGCTCCGCTCCCTTGTGCGAGGAGAAAGTTGCAGTTCTAGGAAAAATTGTACTGCTTGCAATTTTGACTATCAGTTTAGTTCCTGCACTTTACAGCTGGCAGGTCTAACATGAATTTTTAAAGTGGCACTTGATCCTCAAGTACTTTTGCTTAAGGCATTGCCTGGGTAGTTATTTAGCACTTGCTGATACCAACGTGAAGTTGCAGAACTCACAAGTAGTTATAGTGTATTTATAGTAAGAAAAATCATATTGTTCTAAGCAAATTAGTTTTTTGATACTTTGATGTTCTTGTATCCTGGAAGTTAAGTACATGATGGTTTAAGATTTTAAGCTAATGATACTGAACATCTTCTAGTTTTTTAGACATTGCGCACAAGTTCCTTGTTCTCTCTGTTTTCACGAAGAGATAAGCTGATGGCCTGCTTCTCGGCTTCCGTTTACTCGGACTTCTGCTATCTTCAACAGTTTCTTTCTTTCTCCACAAAAAAAAAAGGGTTATCTAGTGTTCTATCCTACCACATTGTCCTGGTTTGAGTGACACAGGACTAATTTATTTTCTAATGCTTAGGGAAACTGTACTTCTGGAAGACTCTAGTGTCTGAATTTGTGAAAATATTTACTTTATAGCCAGCTCTGGTGTGTGGGTTTCAAGGTCTCAGTGTTTTTGAGCTTTCCAGGTGCAGAGATGAGGAGAAGCAAGATCTGGGCATTTGACCCAAGCTGGCCAACAGGGTTATTTCATACCATGAATGTTACTTTCAGTATAAATTAGAAAGTCTGCTGTGAAGTTTGCTCTCCCTTGATGGCAGCAATCCAAAGGACCTCTTGCCCCAGTACCACTTCCCTTCCTCCCAAAGCCGTAGCACTCGCAGTGTCCGACACTTCCTGTCCACCACTGGGAGTGCCCAGCTTCCTACTGGTACGGCTGGCTGAGAATAATCCGTGTATTGTGTATATATGGGTATTGGGATCAATGTGGTTTCTTTAGTGTTAGTACTGTTAATTATCTAGTTCTATTCTAATAAAGCAGTTTATCTTTCAGCTCCTGGTTTTCCTTGTTTTCTTCCTGATTCCCTTTCCTGGGTGAGGAGGGGGTCCATAGGGTGACAGAATAATTGTCTGAAGGACAGTTGTTGTGGGTTTTTCAAACTGTAACACTCATTCTTCATGGTGTCTTTCTCTGTGGCACATTTAATCTACCCACGTAGCACAGGTACCGCGTTTCAGAGCCGGGGGTTTGGGGCTCGGCTGTCGTACCAGATTAATAACACAATAGGGTGGAGGGAGATGGGGATGCAGGTCAGCTCATATCTAAAACAACTTTTAAAATACAGCTGTGCTGGATCCATGTGCAGCAGCAGCGTTGGGGAGCCCTGGATGGGGCTAGCGAGGTGTCTTGCTGGCCAGTAATACAGAGAGCTAGCTCAGAAGGTCGTGTGGTGCACCACGGTGCATCCCAAGCACTGCAGGAATGGAAAACGATGTGGTGGGCACACTGTTTTGAGTCTTTCTGGGAAGAGAGTATTTGACCTGCAAACAGGATTTTTACTGTTTTTTTTTTTCTTTTTGCTTGCACTCTTCCCTTCCCAATCCCCCCCGGTTCTGTAATCTTATCTTTGTGTCCTGGGAGCTGTTACATGCCCTTATCTTCAGCTTTCTTATTTTCTTGTTACCTCTGTGTCTCTCTTTGGGAGGTAAAAGGGTATATTATGTTTTATTCAAAGAAGAAGGAAGACTGTTGCCCCTGCGAGAGTTGCTACATAACTATTAAGTAATTTAAATATTGCTGAGTCCTAGTAGTGTCTACTTTGTTGTTTTTAAAAAAGCCACACAAGCAACACTTTGTGAAACCCTCTTGTTTTCTTCCTTATCTACATCCAGTCACACCTAATGGAATGCCTGGGGCCCTGGAAGGCATTATCTTGGTAACTGAGCTACTGAAGGGTGCTGTACTGTTTTTGTGACTTCGTCAAATGTAGTGAGGCTTAGGTTTGTGGGGTTTTTTTTTCCCCCAAAAAATTGCTTTTGATAACCACTAACACTTCTCAACAAGTTACCCGTCTTGAATGTTTGAGACAGTGTCTGTATCTATAAAGTTATGTATAGACAAATAAAAAATTACTTTTTCAACCCCAAGTGCTCTATTCCATAGCAAAATTAAACGCAGCTTTTCAGATAAGTTGCCAGCAAAATTTCATGTATGTGCTATGTGTCTTATTCTCTCCTCTAGCAAAAATATGGAGCGACAGAGAGGTAAATCAGTAGTCTGAACTGGAATTTGTAGCAAGATCTGCGTGCTAGGCTCTTCTGGAATTAACAGTCCTTCCCATCTGCAATTAAAAATACCTTTTATAATTAACTGAAATGCCAAGAAGGTTGGGTTAGATGAAGTGAGACCTTATCTGCATATTCTTTTCCTCCTCTCCCAGCTGTAGAACACTCACTGCATACAAAACTACTTGGTGAGACCTATTAAGTTTTTGTCAGAAGCACTAAATCACTGAAGCCAAGGAATTGAGCTACTGTTTAAGAAAATATCTGTAGGCAAAACCCACTAGAGGGCAATGTTGTAAAAGGGATTAGGAGACCAAAAGCTGTATTGAGGAGTGTGGGTGCACAATCTTTGATGGCAAGTAGGGAAGAATGCAAGACTCATCTTGCGGAGATCTCTTGAATCTATCGATAGTAAAGGCGATATGTTTTTAACTATCGAGAATTTGATCTAAAATTTTTTGCTGTTATGAATTGAAGTCTTAAAATCTTCTACCTAGTGCTTACCTTGTGAAGTATTTTCTGTTGCCGTTATTGCTGTTGGGTAGCCAAGTGCCTGTTGGCCTTGCTTGGGCGTCTGTAGCCCCAGATAGGGAGGCTGTTGGTAGAGGAGACTGCTTCTTGCGTGCCTCTGCTCTGCTGAGCTCTTGGGGAAAACTTTAAAACTGGTTTTGCTGTTGTGTCAAATATGACTCCAAAAGGGAACAAATTAAATTGAAAGCAGTAGTAAAAGGTAAGGTCGGTGGCTCGATGGAGGATTCTGTTGGGAGACCTTTGAGGAAACAGGTGCTGCCTCTAAACCATGGTTACTCTGAAACTTACAACTTTTTTGTTCTTCAGTGGCTGAAAAACACACTTTTGCTTTGCTTTACAGAAATGTGATGGTAGCGCTCTGGGGAGAGTCGAGAATAATGCTGGAGATGTGAAATTGTTGTTACAGTGAATGTCTAGAACTGCTGTGTACTCTTCAAATGTGAGAAGAAAATATTCTTGAAGTACAGTTAAAAATCATCCTGAGTTTAGGCTTGCTGTCTTTAGGTGGTGTTTCTTAACAAAATGGAAACAAACAACTTCAGGCCCACCATTGAAAATAGTAGACTTAAAACCCATTTTAATTTAAATGTGTTTCACTGTCTTACAGTGCAGCACGGAAATTAATTGCTTTCAATGTACAGAGGTATGGTATGGCCAGATGATACCCTTAAGAAGCTAAATTCTTCAAATGAAATGCTTATATCAGAGCAAAATTAATTGTTTTATTCATGAGTCTGTGCATGTAGCTCTAGAGAACTCCAAAAGTAATGACTCCTCGAAAGCAGATTTTCTGACTGAAAGCTACTTCCTGTATTTGTCATGCAGTTCTGCAGTAAGAAGTGATCTCAAATTAAAAAGAATATTTGCTTCAGTCATCTATGAAGTATATGAAAGAGTCTACTTAAAGGCTATCACAGTAAATGCTACTTTCTTCCATTCTTGATTCTTTGATCCATTTAACTTCTGTAGCCTCTGTCAAGCCAAAAGTGCTGCTTTCTGATTAATTTATTCTAGATTATCTACCAAAAATGTATTAGATAAATCCTACAATTACTAGATATTTATCTGCTTAAATTCCTAGGCCCTGCCATGATGGGCAATTAATAATCTAAACAAGATCCTTCAGGAGAAGCCTGTAAAAGACTTTGACTACTACGTCTCAGCTGCACATTTGCTCTTCGCTAAGATTGTGCTTTAGGATCTTGACTCCTGAGTCCTGGCATCGCTTTTGTCTCTAGCTAGCTATTCCTGCTTCCTGGTCTATCCCGGAGCAGTCAGCTGGGACTGGGACAGTCACTGTCAGCAGCGCTGGCATCAGGTCCCATCCGGATAGGCTTAAATCCTCTGCTAAAATAAATGTTATAACTGAGCATTAGTGGCTTGTTTATTTTTAATGCTTTTACTCGAGCTGATCATGTGTTAAAGATGTGTGTTTGATAAGAGAGATTTCTTTTTAGATGAGTCACTTGCACATCTATGGCTTATATCTGGAACTCTTCTGATGCCTAAAATGTAAGGATACTGGGCAATTCTTGAAGTGCAGTCTTTACTGCTCTGAGAAGTTTCGTAAGATTGCAGTGGAATTCGTGGCCACTTCCAGTTTCAATAGTAGTTAGTTACATGGTGATTAGTCACTGAGAATATTGAGGATTGATGTCCTTGGCTTTGGCTTCTCATTCAGTGAAGAAAACATAGCTGCTCTTCTATCACTTTCAGATCATTCTTTAGAATCCACCACACTGTATTCTACAGATACTATATTATTATAGCATATTATATATTATTATAGTATACTATATTATATAATATTAAACATTGATTTTAATTTTTTAAATCAATTACCAGTGTATTTGCGTGTATCATGGGTGTCAACTTGGTTAAGCACCTATGCTCAGTGAGGTGCTACACCTCCAGAGCTCGTAGGAGTTGGGGCCAAGTGTCTGTCCTCAGTTTCTCAAAGTGTATAGCAATATTTATACCTATACTTATATGTATTTTACCTCATAGCCCATATTTTCATTCTCCTTCTTGTGGTCTGTTGGTGCTGAAGCAAACAACCTGTACCCAATTTTCCTGGTCCCTACACTGAGTCTGGTATTTGAACACATGTTCAGAATACAGCATTCTTTTCATTGTTCCTTAATTATTATCACTTGAAAGACAATAATTTTGAAGGGAAATCTAATTGCTCTGTTAGTTCAAACATCTGCTAGAAGATTTCAATAGATAATGGTACTTTGAATTGCTGCAAGCTGGATTCTGTTACTGATTGCTGGCAAAAGTCTTTACTATATTAACCTTGGAGCTACATTGACTAACAGGAATAGTAAACAGTTAGTACAAATGGAGAAGTCCAAGCGAAATACTTGCTTAAAAATTATCCTGATACTTTTTTTTGCCTTCAAAAAGGTTCATTCTGTTGACTGGAAATTTTAAAGTTTATTAGAAGTTAGAAATTCTTTGGAGGGTTTTTCTAATTCTGCAAAGCCATATTAAAGTTAATCATCAATTGGAGCCAAAATAATATTGGAAAATCATTCCTATGCAAACAGAAACTATTATAATTTAAAAAGGTGCAAATGAAACCATGCTTTTCCAGAAGGAGATCAATGAAAAACACTTTATTAGAAAATATAAATCACTTCTTAATTTTAGATGCAGTAAGGAAAATGATTCTTCAGTTTCATTCAAATTGATTGGTACACCTGCAGAGAAAAGCAGCTTTATCATCTCATTATCAGTCAATTAATATTCAGGTCTAAATGTGAATACTGTTGCAGTTAACTGTAAATGAATGATTTTATTGAAGTCTTAATAGATGAGGAAAAGCAGCTTCTGCTGTGCTAAATGAGGTCAGGTGGGGAAAAAATAAAAATGAGTCATTCTGTTGAGGACTTAAAAATCTTAGTGTTTCCAGAGCTTTAAATAGATACTTTTTTGGAAGTTTGCTTCATAATGAAGTTGTCTTAAAAGGGGTGCTATAGCTTGTATTGGTAGGCCTCTGCGTTTAGGCTTTCTAATATTTCAAAGTGTAGAAATAACTTCAAGTTGGAAGAATAGATTTGCATACAAAAGAGAGCACTATCTAAATGTTTGTCAGATGCCAATACTTGAAATTCATCTTGAACAGTTCAGCTTTCTTCAACGCGTGCTTTGCTGGTGTTTTTCTGGAATAGTTGGGAGGGACTTCTGAAATGTAGGGAAGAGTGCGGATGATAAACTTACAGCAGGAGTAAATTCCCTGATAAACTATAAATAGAGAAGGCTATAGCTTGCTTCAGTTACTCCTTAAAAGTTATTAGGGTATAAAAAGACAGATGTCAGCTGACCACAGCTAAGGTTTGTGTATTTTCCTTGTGTGATTGTCTTCTTGGGCTTGGACATGAGTCAGGCTTTAGGTTAGTGCTTTGAATGGGGTTGAAGTGTGATAAGATACCCTTTTTGCGCCAAAAAAAACAAAAAGGGGGGGGGGGTAAAGAGCAGGTATCATAAGATTTTAAATTGGAATTACTTACACAGAAAAAAGCTACTAGAAATCGGTTGAGGTTGAAGTTTGTGGCGGATCCAATGTTTGGATTGGGTTTTCTCTTATGAACAAGAATAGTGCTTCTAGGATACTAAATGCTTGTGTGTATGTAGGGCAAAAAGTATTACCCTATAGGAATAATGGGGTTGTTTGGAATTTCAGTAACTTTTGCCATACTTGGAAGTTAACTACAATAAATATGTAGCCAAGGAAGAAAAAAAATTCTGCTTAGGATGGAAAATTGCAGTAACCCTTATCTAAGTTGTAACGTTCTCTGTTCACTTAAACGTCCAACAAAAAAAAAAGGAAAGTGGCAATAAACATTTGATTCAAAACAGCTGCTCTGGAAGTTCAGGAAACACTTGTACTCGTTGTTTAATGCTGCATGAATATGACATTATTGTTTAGCTAACTTAGTTCAATAAAAGCTTGGGTACCCAAAAAAGAACCAAAAAGCGTAAGCAAGTAAGCTCACTCGTGCACTGGCAAGCATGAAGTGTTAAGGGGGGGGAATAGAGGTCTGCTTAGTACTACGTTTGATGACAGAAAGAAATCCTCAGCCACAAATGACTGGAATTGGTATAATTTTTTTTTTTAGGGGTCTGCCCCATCTGGATAACTTCAAGGGGTGAGTACCTGCTTTTGAGTTGTGTTTTGGGGTTTTTTTTTAATAAAAACAATGGAAAAATAACTTCCAAACCGAACTTGGGATGAATGTTTGAATTTTGAAGATTTTGATAATAATCAAAGGAAAAGCACTGAAGTGAACAGATGGCTCACATGATAATTGTAAGTTAAGTTGCAATGTTTTTAAACAGAAAGCTGTTCTGATGCACCAAATACGTTCTCTTCATTTAGAAATGTAAAACCATTTTAAAACTGCTTAATTCTGAAAATAAGCTTTAATAATTTTTTCTGAACAAAAAGGTTCCATTGCAGAATTGCCAATTATCTCCCTGTTTACCTCCTCACTTCCTCTCTGATTTAAAGCTTTTATGATTAACCTACACTGTTCCTCCTGTCTCCCCCCCAAAATGCAAAAGAACCTCCCAGCCCACGCTGCTATCAGGATTATTTCAGCTATAAAAGTTTCTGTGGTCACTCTTTCAATGTATAATCGGGAGGAATCTAATTTGAAGATACGTGATTATTAACTTCCTAAACCTTTTCTAGTTCATTACTTTCAAGTGGCTAATGACCTGGAAAGCCTGCACAGATACCATTATTATGAAGTTGTCACCCGACTTCATACGTTCTGCCTAGAGAACAAAACATTCTGACCGTATATGCAAACTCCACGGTCTTACGTTTTTATGTATAGCAGAAACTCAGTCACTTTTTCAGTTAACAAAAAGAATTTACAAGAAAAGACTTTTGTGACCCTATAAGCAACTCGCTGCCTTGAGGGGAATACGTTTTAGTGCCTGATGCTCTTGAGCCATTACAACTTATGAGTGTGTGTGTCAGTAGGACTACCTGTTTGTTTCTCTAGGGTGCTCTTACATTTGAGAAATATATATGCTTCTGTTGAAACATCAGTTTTCCTGTCCACTCTTTGAGGAGATACCCTGCTTGGCAGGTAGCAGGTATGGCTGGCATTGGTTACATTTTCCATATATGAAAAAAGTGAAGAGAAGGCAAAATGCTCATTGATATATGATGATCCACAAACACGCAACTGCCGATGTAAAACGGGTACAACTGAAATGTATGGAAGGAGAATAAATAGAAAGCTGGTTCAATGTCTGCTTTAATCATTAGCAAGCTTTTCCCCATGATCCTTAATTATCTCATTTATCTAATCTAGTGAGGCATAAGACACTAACTGCTGCAAAAGGACCAAACAATCATTAGTAGCCTACCCCTATGGATAGGGTAGGTGGAGTAAGAGTGAAAACTCATTACGGTCCTTTCCAGAGACAACCTCTGCAGGCATCTGCTTAAGGAGACTATTTCTGCTGATACTTTCCCCAGCTTCTTTATTTTTAAATTGCTATAGCAAATCCACTTATTGATCTGAAGTTGCCCACACTCTGTAGCTCTATTGAACGTTCATCAGAGGGAACAAAATCTTCTGCAAAAGATTTGTCATCCTCTGTTCTTCACTTGAAGCTAAGGCTTTGTCAGCTTTGTGTACCGCATTTGATCTGACTTTTGATACCTGAATTTTCTGCACAGGACTAAAAGCATCCTGTAGCTGATTCTGACCCTTGCATAGAATGTTTAAGCCTCTTTCTTCTGATTTCCTTTCCCCCCCCCATGACTTAATGTTACATGGCTAGATTGAGTGACTATGTCTCAGTTTTTTACTAGCTGAATACTGAAAATTACAGTTAAATATTCCAAATTACTCCACAATTGTGAAGCAAGCTGAGTAGAATATTCTGTACAAGGGTATTTCTCTTTTACGTATGAATGTGCAATGTTCATTGAAGTATTTAGTATTAAATGTTAGTATCTGATCATATTGAGTTTTGAACATTTGAGTCTATAGATCTGTTTCTCTGTTCTGTGCTATCCTTGCTGTCAAAAAAAATCAGTTCTAAATTCCTTCACTTTAAGTAAATTAATTTGAATTTATCAGTGTAGCTCTGTGGAATCTAACACAACAAAAACAAGAGGGAGAGGGGAGACAAAATTATTATAATGGTGTGCTAATTAAAATCACTCTCTTTAATGAGGAGCAGTGAATGAGATCTTTGTACTTGCTTAATTCCAGAGTTGAGTTTGTTTATATTTTTGCTTAAATGCAAAGGGGACGTCACTGTTACGTTACTGAGCATGTACAGCACATTTCTTCCCAGCCAATTAAATGCCTTGACCAAGTAATTTAGCTAAAGCAAACTCTTCCTTTTTTGAGCATTTCTATTGTATTGTATTGAGTATCTTTCAATTGTACCCCAAAACACAAACACACTTTGAAGATAAACCTAGTACTGTATAAACTGCAGCAGTTTCTCCCTTGTCCTTGTCTAGAAGTGTTCTAGATTTATTCTTGGTGGCTGAGGAGGCAGAATTACTTCTGTTATTACCCATCTTCAGATGTTGAGCAACTTTCCTAGATGCACCCCCTGAAAATGTCATATAGGCAGCCAAGCTAACAGGTCACTGGATCATTGAACGGGTCAGTACAACGTCCATCTCGTTCAGTATTTACCTGTCCCTTCAGTCCAGCACCTTCTGCAATGAGCTAGAAGTTAGGCAGCTGCCTGCTGCCCTTGTTTAAACACTATTGTCAGAAACCCCTTGGATCTAATGAGTCATATATAGATTAAAGCTGTGCACATGGAACTTTATTAGCCCTTCTTCAAGTATTCTGGAATACCTTACTCCGTTCTGTCCTGTTCCGTGCCTGTCCCTTTCAGTTCTTGCTGTTGTCTTGAGCCAGGGTCTTTCAGACCACTTCTACAAAAGTACCTCCTAAGATGTCCTGGCTGACAGTTTGTATTGTGACACATCGTACCAGGGTCCATGGGCTACACCGTGCCATGTTGTGTAATGCTAGGTTTGTCAGTATCTACCTGAAAAATACAATAAACAAAAAAATAAAAGGTGTAATATTATGAAAGTTAGTCAGAGGAGACTTCTATGGTACGGAACATCTGCTCTCCTGTTTTGAACTAGTTTTGTGAGCAAATCCTAGAGAAAGCCAACGTGCACATTCTCCTTTTTAGCTCTGTATTAAATGCTGTACATGTACAGTGTTTCAGAATCAGATCAGGTATAAAAGCTACTTGCAGGATCAAGCTCTAGTGAATATTGCAGCTGGCCACTGACCCATTGCAATTCAAGAAAGATTTTCCTAGCTTTGACAAATTAGGCAATGTGTCCATAGATTTTTAACTGATACCAAAAATCTCTTGCAGTTGACACTTAAGACAGTTAAATCAGCATGTACAATGTTTGTCACCATTCCTGGTCATGTTTTGGTAAGCATAAAACTGGTGGCAGGGATGAATTGAAGTCTGAATTTTGTGAACCAGCAGCTGAAACTATCTTGAGCTTAAAAAAAAAAAGGTTCACTTTTATGATCCTGGTTTTATACATAAAATGTTTTGTGTATAATATATGGAATATATACTGTACAGTTATAAATATGTACATATACAAGATCCCTCCTCTACTGACCCTTTAAAATGGGAAGAAGTGGGGAAGATGAAAAATAATACCAGAAGGAGCATCTCTTTTGTTCAAGCTTCTACCAACACTCTCTTTCCCCAAAGTGCCACGGGCAGGAATTTCTTTTTTTCAATTCACCTCGCTTAAAGGGTTGATGTAGGGTAGAGACTACATATGGAATAGTGGTGACAAATTGGGCCTAGATTAGGCAAGTCTTTATTTGTATTTAATTGTGCTAATGGATCTCTGGGACCTGTAGATGATCTTCATAAAGGGAAGCAAGACAGAAATTCAACTCCAGTACTTGAACACGGCGTATTGTGCTGATGCTTCGGGTAGGCTCTAACAAGCAGGACAGGAGAGACAGCTACTCAATATATGAAAGTTGAAAGACCACTTTGGGGACAAGCTTGAAAAGATGGTCACTTTAAGTTGCGATACTCAACTTTGAATTACCATAACCTCAGGATCTAAATTATGTTTACCTGTTTGCTCAAGGTGTTTCCTTTGGATGGCTAATGTGCTTTTTTTATTCTCTCCCTCCCTTTCTCCCATCTCCTCAGGTTGTGCTACTTGGTTCTGTTCTCAGCTTACACAAAAATGTGTTCTGATCATCCACATCGTTATGCCGGCCTCTAAACTACTGTGAACACAAGAAAGGAACTGCTGCTTGCGCTACAGGAGAACTAAAGCATTAGGGAATTACTTTGGGGCATGGAAGGAAGTGACACAACTCTGATCTTCTAACCCTCAGTTTCCCAATATTTATTGTCTATAGATCTATTCCGGTTTTCCTCATCTGCCTAAAAATACTTTTTTCTCTTTATTTTTTCTTTAATAAGGTAACCTAAACTTGTTTTGTTTTTTTTGAGTTGGTTCCCATTTTTTCCTCTTTCCTAGTGAAATAGACTACATTCCTCTGAGCTGTAATAAGATGCAGAAAATTGGTTTCTTAATGACAGCTAGGATTCTCTAGTCCCTTGCTTTTTCCTGCTTTTCAATGATTTTGATATCACAGATGATGTATGCCTAGCCTATACATAAGGCTAGATTACTAAGGAAATAGATACCGTGATAAATTTACTGGTTTTGTGGTTGTGGTTCACTAAGGGTCTGCTTTTAAACAGCTGAAAACTTGCAGATTACTCTCCATGTGGGTGTCCGAGGACCAAGAATTCAGGCTTTTAATGTGAATAGATCAGAAACTAGCTAAAAAAACCCAGGAAGGTGATGCTTTCGTAGTTGATGATAGCGCACTGGAGGTTTTTCCTTTAAGATGCTTTTTATTTGCTGCTTTTAAGAGAGTATGTGGAAATAAAATAAGCAGTGCTGTAGCTCAATGAATGTAAGGGAAGAGTATGAAGTATAGTATAGCAAATAGCCACTGATACTTTCTAATTACATGTAAACTGTAGCAAAAATGTAAAGGTTACCTGGTTTACCCCTTACTTATAGTTTAACTGAACGTGTTCAACAATATTGCTGTTTGTGTTGCTACAGAATGTAAACAAATGCAGTGTTCTTCTATTACGTGTGCATACGTTTGTGTGCGTATTTGTGCTGAAATACAAACCAAATACGATATTTATTTCGTGTTTGGAAAGAACAGCTGGTAAATCTTGGCAACTGCCAAAGAATAAGCTGACAAAACAGGGTAGTAACTTTCAGCCTCTGATTGTATGGCAGTATGTGGCTCTAGAGCACGAAGCAGCTGATCAGCTGTCTGTGGTTACATCTGACACGAGGACATGGCAGGGATCCTAAACGAGGTTTGTTAGTATTGATTTTGCTGTTCTGTGTTAGATTAGCAACGTATCTGAACGTAAGGGATGTGATAGTGTTCCTTTTAATCCAGCGAAATCTAGTAGGACTTGTGTTCTTCAAGGAACAGGCGTATGGTAGCAAACATGTTTAGAAGCTCAAATGATAATACAGGAGCACCAGTTAAGTAAAAGCAGTTACTGGGACAACTATGCCACTGCTGCTTCTGCAGGCTTCTTTTTTTTTTAAAAAAAAAGTAAAATTGTCATGTCTTCCTATTTTTTTTAATGCTTTCTAAGCAGAATTTAAGGTGGAACAAAGATGGATATTGCTCATGTGAAAATGATCACTTGATCATAAGGAAGGATAGTTTGTCAAACATCTGAGAAGGAAGCAAAATATTTGAGTGTACGGAGCGTTCCCAGGCATTAGCACAATAGTATGAAAAGGCATACCCTAATATATAGGAACAAAAGTTTGGCAGTTGTATCAACATTAAGAGCCAGCTAACTAATTAATTATGATTGTGTGGGGGTGTTCTGGATTTTTTTTTTTTAAGGGGGTCTTGCTGAGGAACTTCATTTAGAAAGAGGACGGGTAGAATAAATAGTACAAGGTGCTGCAACGGAGCAGGTAACGGTAAAGAATAATAGTCTGGTCAGACGTGTTCTGTAGTTCTGATAGTAAAGCTGTTAGTCTTTCTGGGGGTTTTTTTTGGAGAAAGAAAATCCCTCTTTTTGTCACCAGATTAGTTTGTGCAAAATTGTTGTCTCATGTAGGTACTATAAATTGATTCTACTTAAATTGTACTTGTACTGAACTCTGACCAAGGGAAATGTGCATTACGTACCTACTTGGAATTGGATCTAGTGACAGTGAAGAAAAATAAAAGATCATATGGAGATTATGACCTTCTGATGTCTGGTCTTCTCCCCAAGATGAACTGCTTTTAGGGGAACTATCTCCAGAGGCAATGTTAATCTGACAACGTGAGCATGACTAGCATTTCAAGAGTCTTGGTTGTGTTGCCTGAACATAGATTATGGCAGTGCTAACCTGGAAGGACAGTGAAGTTTATCTTCAGTTAAGCAGCAGGAACAAATTAAAAAAAAAAAAAAGAGGCAACAAAAAAACCAACCAAAACCCTCAACCTCTGAAAGAAACCCCAAGAAGCCCAAAACAGCAAAAACCAACAAAACAAACACACCCCCCCCCCCCCCCCCCCCGACCCACACCCACCCGCAACCACAATACCACAACCAA
>VZTS01027756.1:59751-99800 GCA_013400795.1 Pluvianellus socialis | reverse complement strand
CCCCCCCAACAAACCAACCCAAAACTCAACCTGCTCCCAAACAAACAAAAGATATGGTCAAGGCAGAACAAGCCTTACATTAAATAAACAGACTAAAAAACTGACCCCACCAAACCAACCTCAACTTGTATGAGTAACCTTGTGTTTCTGCTATTCAGGGAAATGATAATAGTAGACACTAGTTTCCTAGAATATTCAGGTATTAAACTAAACTTGTGCAAGCCTGTATTTTGTAAATAGGTACGTTCATCCAACTCTGATTTTGGACCTTGATAGGAGAAGTACATTCACGTGAAATTGGTGGATGCAAAGGGTAGATCTGTAGATTGGGGTAGCTTTTGATATATTTCAATACAATTTCCCTCTTATTTCCCTCACCTTTCATGGTTCTATAATACTAGCTGTATCTTCCTGCTGGTTTATAAATCTGAGTTGAAAAACAGATCCCAAAGATCCAAACCCCACGTTGTTCTAAAGTAGCAGGACTGTGTTTTTCCCCGATTGTGGCAGATGTTAAAGTAATGTTTTAACTGTGCCTTGTTTACTTGCAAGGTTTATTTCAAACCAGGATGGGTACTGTTTGAAATTCCTGTGACGTTTTTATCTAACTAAAATTATCAAACTGCAGAGATACCCGTCTCATCACAAGGTACTGAATGTCAGATAAGACTGCATCTTCAGGGGCTTTTAAATTTTATTTCATTTTTTTGGGTGAGATCTGGGTAAAAAAACTCAAATCCAGTTATATTTGTCTTCTCTGTGGATAAGACATCCACTGTTAAGCAGTCTTAATTTTGTTGTCCCACACCTAATTCTTCAACTTAACACTTTGGCACTGGTCTTTCTTGCTTTGAGTGAAAATTGAAGATGCTCAGAAACTTGCAGCATCGGGCTGGTGTAGAGCTAAATCGTTATTGACGGTTTTCAGCTTGAGTTTTGTGACTGTGGTTGGTTTTGGTCCAAATTGAGGCTTTGGGAGAGGGGGGGAAAAAAAAACTTACTTTTCTGGTGGTGATACGCTACTGTTTCCCAGCTAACCCAGAAGTAGTCAGGGATGACTTGTTTTAGTAGACAAGTGGTGAAGCAAGTATGTAACAGGCAGGCTGTCTGCACCAGTAACGTTTATCTGAAATACACATATGGGAAATGTCTTAAATTTTGTATTCTGCTGAAGTTGATTATTTACTTTAGAGAATCTAACCTGTTAATAGGTCTGATGTGTATTTCACAGCAGGCTTGGGATTACATCTCTTCAGGTTTATAAGTAGCGTTTAGGTGACACAATTTTTCTGCTTCTGTCTTACTTAATTTTGATGGTTTCAGAAAATCTTTTTATTCCCCCTCTCACACAACAGATAATGTGGTGGTAGAGATGCAATTTTTCTGTGCTAGGTATAGATTTACATAATGCTTCCAGAAGCTCATAATTGTAACAGTTATTTTTTTCCCCAGGAGCCAAGGCATCCTACTTTTTTCCTGAAATGCTGCCTTAGCTTGTGTCTCCTTGATAAATCTTATTTAGTAGCAAGCAAAACAATAGGGGTAGGGGTGAGACTTGAGAGAACGTGGTATTTTTGAGCTGTGTGACAGGTTAACACCAGTGAAAAATATAGCATGAATGTTTACAGGTTTATCAACTGTCTATGGCATCCATCTATTCTTTTCATGCCTGAAAGCAAGATATTAAAATAACGTGACTGAAGTAAACTTGTACTATAAGATAACTCTAGCTAAATGGCATCATACCAGACTCCATTTAAACAACATGAAAACAATGCTATTTTAGAAGACGTGCAGTTACTGTTCTATGGACATAATGAATCTGTATTTGTGCTGAGGAAGAATCATAAATTTAAGTGCTGTGTGCTTTTCTGTGAACCGCAGTAGTGTGAATCTTGGCTCTGATCTTTACTTTTGCTAATAATATAAAATTAATATTAACAGCTGGGTTAATTGGAAAGAAAAATGACATCAAATCCAGAAATAGGCTTAATGAAATCTATTAAGTAACTTAATGATTACCTAATTTATATTCATTTAAATTCAGGAATTGATCACTCCAAAATTAATTTTTTTTCTATATTTGTACACTTTAAACACATTTATTGTTGAAGTGAGGGATCATTTTCCTTTGACCGGTGTTTTGCCTTGGTTGTTGTTATAAAAAGAATGTAATGCTTTGGAGCAAACATATGATCGTTATTAACCTTCTAAGGGAATGTCTTTTCAGCGGGGAGATTACTGCAGTTTAATGCACTTAACAATGGCGACCTACCCAAAACTGCAAACTGAATGCACCAAAATGTACGGATAAAAGGCCTTAAAGTGCTTAGATTTGAATGATTAAGACCAGATTTTTGGCTGACCTCCAGCTGTTCTTTTAAGTGTACAGATTTTTTTCTATATATGTAATATGGGCGCAATCCTGCGATTCGCACTTCAATTGCCATTCTCTGTTTACAATACCCAGTTTTGTCATTAGTGCCATTTTTCTACTCCTTCACTAAACTGAGCTGGGAAGAGCATCTTTAATTATGGGGGGGTTTGTGATGCCCTAGAACCACCTGTAAGATCTGATGAGGTTCTAGTGTAATGATGAAGTAACAAAAAAGAAATCTTAAAATAGCTATAACCCATATTCCCTGATATTCAGCACGCGGGCCCTGACCACCCTCAGGCCACCTTCTGATGGCTCTTCTGGCGCCCACCAGGCTGTTCGCTGACCCTCATCCCCAGACCTGCTCTGCTGTTCCTTTGGGCTACCACGGGCTGCACCCTCGGGTGGTGAGGACACCGCCGGGCTGGCACACTTGCCTTTGGGATACTCTTCCCTTATGGAACAGCCTGTTCCTGCTGCTTGCTGACTCGTGGTTTCCGAAGTCTACAGCAGGGAGGCTGCAGTAGAAAGAAATAATGACAGCTCAAAAATGGAGAGTTAGGTAAGGAATGTCAAGGGGGGAGAAAATTAAACCTTTGGGAGATTCCTTTAGTGGCCTCCAAAGCGGCTAGGTTGAGTGGAAACTCCCAGAATACAGGTAGGCAATAGAAGCTATGTAATTTTCCCTGTTGCAGAGGGCTTTTAAATATTCCATTAAACTTCAGCTTGCGAGATGAGTGAATTCTACATATCTAGAGAGGAGCGGAGAGAATATGCCTGAGTCAACTAGCGAGTTCAGCCAGGCGAGACGTTAGTAGATCCTGGGCTAGTTTAAATGGCAGGTATTAATCAGCAGAGGTTTCCGACGCTGTCCAAAGAGCACGAAAGCGTTAACGTAATGTAAAGTGGGCTCAAATCAGGTATTCTTGCACAGTATCTTCATACAGCTGCTTTTGTACTCTTTGCCAGAGCACTATTGACCACAGGTTTCAGCAAAACAGACATAAAGTGTCTTGAAATTGTTTTAGACTTGCAGTCTGTCAGTTGTTGATCAGGGAGCTTTATGGAAGAAGAGAATTTCCTAGCAGAGGTATAATTTAGCTCTAGCATATTTAACCTCCTTGGAGGTCCAAGCTAGTATTGCTGTGAATTGTTGCAAACTTTGTTAGGGGTTTGTTTTTTTGACCACGCTAACATACTGTACTTTCTCAGTATTCTGTTTAGTACCGTGCATATATTCTTAATTTGTGGTATGGAAAATGAATCCATCCTGTTTTAAGAGGGACTAGGTTGCAACTCTGTTGTAATGCTATTATGATGCAAAATTATCATGGCAGAAAGATTTAAAGGTAGAACAAACTCTGATGTGATTCCATTACCCACACCACGAGTAGTTCATATTACAATGACAAAACAATTTCGCCTCACCTGCATGTTGTGGGGAACTTGTTGCATTGCCTTTTTACTTAGTTAAAACTTGCACTAACGGTTCTAAAATGACTTCATTATAATCTTATGATCAACTAATTATAATGTCTTTCCAATTATTACGTGTGGTGACAGTGACAAGTAGACTTAAATCAAATGTTAACGCTGTTCTAATGCAAGTATGTGGGAAGCGTGTTGTGGTAATACCACAATTTCTGATTTGGATGATGCCATAACATTCATGACAGAAAAGTCAAAATGACTTCTAATTTATTAGCGGCCCTAATGAGTTTGATTAATATAGGAAATCAGAGTCCCAAATAAGGGTAATGGTTGGTGAGATTCTTAAAGTTGGTTTAGGAATCTGCACAATTTGCTGAATTCCAGTTTGACTCTGGGAGCTGTCGGTATTTTTGTTTCCTTTTACTTTTTCACGCATCATAACTTTTATGTAGCAGATAACTTGTGTTCTAAAACAACAGAAAAGTACTCACTGTAGTGGGAGAAGCAGCTAACGAGTTATCAGGGATTCTTTTCCTCAGACAGCTAACGGGGAGATCTAACAAGGAACTTTTTGTCAAGTGACCAACTCACTGATTTAACGTCAGGCCACTTCCACAGAAAGAGCTCCCCACACCAAAGTAGAGGGGAGCATGCCAAAATCAGAAATAAACATTTTCAAGGAAGACTTGTTAGTGACCAAAGAGGAAGCATGGCAAAATCTGAATCTGAACTAGGCAGTGAAGGCTCTGGGCTTCTGTGCATTACACTTTAAATCACTTTGCGTGGAAATCTGCTTTCAATGGATAGAATTGAGGGAGGGAAAAAAAAATCAACTAATCCTGTGCATTCTCTGCAAAATTTTACGATTTTTGCTCTGGTCAAGAATTTAGTAGTTCTTGTATTTGTTAATTAAAATACTGACTCTTGCTTTAATGGAAGACCCTCAAATTCCTAAGACATACCACTTTTGAAAAACAAAACCAGAACATAAAGTTCAGATATTCCTCTGTATACATGCATAACTTTTGTTGGAGAATGTACGTGTATAAAATTGTGGTTTCAAAATGCGGTATTGAAATGATTTCTTTAGACACTTCAGTTTCCTGCCTTGAAGACCAGAACAAGTTCTCTCTCCAACACTCCCTTCTATGGCTTACTCTATCCCTGTAAACTGGTCTTCCTGTGTTGGGAGGGTCTTCCTGTGTTGGGAGGGTCTTCCTGTGTTGCCTGGAGCACCTCCTCCCTCTGNTGGGAGGGTCTTCCTGTGTTGGGAGGGTCTTCCTGTGTTGGGAGGGTCTTCCTGTGTTGGGAGGGTCTTCCTGTGTTGGGAGGGTCTTCCTGTGTTGGGAGGGTCTTCCTGTGTTGGGAGGGTCTTCCTGTGTTGGGAGGGTCTTCCTGTGCTATCAACATCTCTTGGAACTGCTTTTCTTTACTCCCTATGACTTCTATTGCCAGTGCACTCTTTCCTTAAGCATTTTTTTCCTGTTGTTCCAGGGCGGCCTTAGATTCTCATTGTCATCTTTATGTAACAACCTCATCTTTTACTGGTTTTGGTCTTCTACAGTACTGCTTGTCTGACTGCTCTGTTCAAAGTCAAGGGTGGTTGACATAAAATTTAGCTATGGTTTAGGTTGTAGAAACTGTTTCCTGTCCTGATAACAGCGGGGAAAATTACCATTTTTGTAATGCCCTTAGTCTCTTCTGGAGTATTCAGCACTTGAGTATACAATATGCTTTGATTCTTGAGCAAGTGGCAAAGTTTAGAGAAATGGTTTAAAATGGTTGGAAGATCTTTTCTAAAGAAGATCTGGAAGGAACAATGTAAAGCTGCATTTCACCTGTGAAGGACCTAGGCTACTTCTCTCTTCTGTCAGTGTCTGTATGATTTTAGAGGGAAGTAGTGGTGTTGTTTGGAATAATTTCCTTTTATTAACTCAATTCAGGGAAGTTGTGTATTACTGTATGTCACTTTTGCAGTTTATGCTGCATAAACTTGTAATTTTTAAGTTAGCTGATAAGAATACTGTGTATCAAGGCTCTAAATAATTGACATGACAGAAAACCTAAGCTACTACAAATGGCTATACTAGTCTTTTCCTGCTTCATCAGTGCCTCCTGGTACGATATGAAGTGAAGCTACCTGCAGGCAAGTGAGAGCTTTGAGATACCAAATATTATCTTAAGCTCAGGGAAGAGGAATGCTTTTTTTCACCCTTGAATTTCAGAGCTGTTGACTGGAAACAGGAATTCAGTGTATTTGGGCAGGAGGAAAATGCTTTCTGTTCAGCCTAAATCTGTGGAACAAAACTTTGCAGGAACTAAATAGAATTGTAAATCTCACTGTCCTATTTCCAAGTGCAAGGAACAACTTGTTTCATCTTTTCACTGACACAAGTATATGTACCTTCAATGTAGTAACCAAAGAGAAAATACCAGCAAACTTTACACTTCATGTATAGTTTTCTCCTTGAGCAGCAGATGGAAAAAACCCACCTTCTTCCCTCACAAAAATGTGTTTACATCATGTTTTGCTATGCATAACCCTTATTTGGTCATGATGACTTTGGTATTTAATGACTCAGTGTGAGTTTCTTATTTTTTATTATGATATTAGCCGACTGCTAGCTAAACATTTGTACTAGTGGATTTTTTTTTAATTTATTCTGGAACTGATTCCCCGTGGGCCTTGGGTATCCCAAAGTGCAAGGGGTCTGTGGTGATGTTGGCTGCCCACCTGACCTACCTGAACCTTTCGCTATTCTGAAATCTGCTGTAGTTTTAAAAAAATCGGACTGAGTACATTCCTAAAAACAGCACTAATAATGAGATTGTTAGTATTTTGAAGAATTATAAAATTAAATGTTACATGGCCCTTAGAATTTCTCTAGCAACAGTGGTTAAGATTGTGAATAGGTAAAAATTTCACACTGTATAAAAAAAGGACAATTTCTTTGTAAAGAAATGTTCAGAGACTCGATCGCTACCCAAAATATTGTGATTTAGTGTTCATTTTATAGAATTAAAAATGGAACAAAGAATGTAACTCGTGAAAGAATAGTAGCTCCGTGGTGAGGAAAGTAAAACTTGCATGTGGGTTTGCCATTTTAGAAAACTGGTCAGCTGCAATACAACAGACTTGAGTAAACAGTCTTGCCTTACGAAAAAGGAACAAATGTGGAATGTCAGGGAATGTCCTCTTGTGTAGTTTGGAACACTGCTAAAATTGGCCTAATGCCAGTATAAAAAATTGCTAGAAGTTTGAGACTGCCTGAGCTATTACACTGGATGTACTCTGGATATTAATAGAGGATGTAAGTAATGAATTAAATATTGATTGAAATACAACTCTTTCACAATCATGCCGTGGGTAACCAGTGCTTTTGAAACTAGCCTGATTTTTATCAAATTATACATTTGAACGTTTCCTTCAAACGTTTTTTCAAGTCAGTATAAGTTATTGTATGTAGCTTGCATGCCTTGATCTTTAGCTTCCATGACAAGAAGATACAGATAAATATATTTCCATAACAATTGTAGACCGTGTTTAGTATCATTGCTACTTTCTGTTAGCGCTGCTCGCTGCAAGCAGCACGAGCATCACTTTATATGACTTGGAAAGAGCTTTTGTTGTAATAATTGAGGAAAAGTGTGCACTGAGACGATCATTTGAGGAAAATTGAATGACAGTAAAAATGACACGGAGCAGAAGAATGCTATTTTGTAGTGATTGGAAGTTGTTTCTGGCCAACTTTATTGGCGATGCTGTTTGATAGACTTGAAGGAAACTGATGTAATACTGGATTCAGACTGGTGTACTTCAAACATGTAAAAAGGATGCAAGATAACCTCCTAGGAAACATCAGCCATTAGATTTTTACGTTTGAGAGCTTTAGTCATTTTGAAATTCAAGACCCGCAGCTTTCAGAGTGTTGAATGAGCTGATCCATTTCCCATTCACATGGAGAGAAAATACAATGAAATATTAAAATCAGTGCCTACGAATACTTTTATTTTATACATCTTGAATGGACACTTGCTAAATACAATCCTGGCATAGTATTCTGAAACTGAGCATGTTTTAATAGTGTAATATTCTGAAACTGCATTGTAGCTTGTAGATGACTGGAAGTGAATTCAATGTGTATGAAGAATTAAAGGCCAAGCACTGAGCGTTCACTCCTTACACATAAGGAAACTAAATCGATAGTTCTGCTTTGATATTGTTACACAAACATACTCATAAACAAAGGATCAGATCTCGAATATTGTTGTTTCTCTGTTACCTTTAAGTTGACAGTCCTCATTTCAGAGGTATAGAAGCGAAGTAGAGAAGGCTGGGGATCCTGCATTCCATCCAGTCTTGACTGGCGGAGAGTAAACTTAAGTTTTTAAATGAAAGTGCTCACCAAATCATTTTGATTAATAGATTCAAGCCATTATTCTGGCTATTTATTATAAGCAACTATACTATTTATTTTCTTGAAGAATCTCAGTAAAATAGAAAAGCAGAAATTTTATAAACCATTAGGCAATTTTCCTCAGAATAATATGTGCCTACTCAAACTGTTTTATTAACAAGTTCTAACAGGGCTTTAACATTCAAAGTATATGTTATTTAGCTTATCATAATTCTTTCATGGCTGTTCTGCTTTTGTTTTCTATTTTGAAGAGTAGATATTGATGTTGGCTTTGTGCACACATATTCAGAAACTTAATGATAGGTAATTATTGCTCTTGGACTGTCTATCTGGACTTCTGTAAGGCCTTTGACACAGTCCCCCACAACAGCCTTCTCTCTGAATCGGAGAGATGGATTTGATGGGTGGACTGTCTGGTTGGATTGTCATCTCCAGAGGGTAGTGCTCAACAGCTCAATGTCCACATAAAGATCAGTGACAAGTGGTGTCTCTCCAGGGTCCATATTGGGACCGGTACTGGTTAGAATCTTCATCAGTGATGTAGACAGTGGGATTGAGTGCTCCCTCTGCAAGTTTGCAGACGATACCAAGCTGAGTGGTACAGTTGACATGCCTGAGGGATGGGATGCCATCTAGAGGGACATGGACAAGCTCAAGAAGTGGGCCCATGCAAAGCTCTTGCAGTTCAATGAAGGCAAGCGCAGGGTTCTGCACCTGGCTTGGGTCAACCCCTGGTATCAATACGAGCTGGGGCATGAAGGGTTTGAGTAGCCCTGCTGAGAAGGATTTTGGAGTACTCGTGGATGAAAAGCTGGACATGAGTTAGCAATATGTGATCGTAGCACAGAAAGCCAACTGCATCCTGGGCCACGTCAAAAGTGCGGGCAGCAGGTCAAGGCAGGTTCAATAGCTTGCTCACTGTTGTATCAGGATTCTGTGGCAGAAGTGGAAGGAAAAAGTCTTGTCATTCAATTCCTTCCATATAATGTAAGCATAAATACTGAATATGTGTAATATTAAATACTAAAAAGAAATGAATTATGAACAAACCCAATTTTAAAATACTTAGACTATTTCAATCTTTCAATCCCCTAGGAGCCAAGAATGAAGCAAGTATGTAATATTTTTTATTTAGTAAATTTACTTAGTAAATACAGTAATGTTATAGCACTGAGGAAAACAGTATTTTATGGAAAATACTCTTAATTACATGAAGCTACAACGCAAAGAAGCAAAAGTGGTCTAGAAATGTGGTAGTTTGACAAGGATGAAAAGCAATGTGAAAGCGTAAAGTCTTAGTACAGCCTGAGGAGCAGTGCATTTACTTAATTCAGCATGAGCAGCAGCAGAAGTATTTGTGCAGCACTTCATTGCCAGGATTGGGGCCAGAGGTAATCTCATCTTCTGTGCAGTGTCAGATTTCCATATGGATGATTTTTTGTGTAATCCCTATGCAGTGCTTATTAATCAACTATGGTGGAAAAATCTGCTCTGTAAAGAATCTAAACTTTGCTTGATGGAGCAGAATGGTGGACTAGACTCTCTCTAAGTGTGCCAAAGTTAGTTGACAAATCCCTCTTCCCTCCATCTTTATTGTAGTTTGTTTCAGGCATGACAATATAAATATATTGTGCTATTTGTTTCAGCGGTTCCATACATATAAGTGTATATCTGGAATATGTATGTCTATATACTCGTGTGTGTAATATATGAAAATAGATATGGAGTAAAAATTATGTACTCCTCTTACATTATTTGATATCTTGAGAAATTGTCCTTGTTGTATTAAAGTGGATATTATATGGCATTTTAAGGTCACACATGCATGATCAAATACAATGCTGGTATTTATAATACAATTTCACTTTTGGGCTCCAGGTTTTAGTAAGTTAAGATTGGGTTTCTCAAAATGTTTTAAAATTTCTTTTTTGGTTGCTCTGAGTGTATCATTTGGGCTTTGAATGCTAGTTGTGCGTACACTTTCTGCATAAATACATAAACAATTTTAAAAAGGCAGTACTTATCACCTCAGTCTAACTTTTTCCACTTCTAATATGAAAAGAAATAGAATATTTTCTGTAAACTATCCCTAGTACCTTGTACAGAATAATAGTGGATTTAACTTCAACTATTATTAACTGTATTAATTCAATGAAACTGACCTTTTTCTTGTTTATAGCTTAACTAGCAAGAGCCTTAGGATTTATTGTCATTCAGAATTCAATATTCAGATATTCAGAATTGCTTCTCAAAGCTACAAGCATTTTCTAAAATTTAAGGTCTTATTAAAATTATTCTTGAGAATTTGGTTTTTAGTAGAACTCTAACCATAACTTGAAGGGACCAACCTCCAGCATAATCTCTGGCCTTAGTTCCCTAATCGACACAGGATGTTACTTTCTATTTGTGTCTGTTTCTCCAAATGATTCTAAGCATATAATTTTCCTGTAAATGCTTATAGGCTAATCATAATGTAGGGGAAGCATGCAATTTATGTTTTGAAGACCACTTAATACTTTGATATTCTATGCATGACATCTGAGAAATTGGTCTTTGTTTTACTAATTTAAAAATGTATTTTATACAATTTTATAATCGCCTTGCATATTGACATATTACTCTATTTTGCCTTAGTTGTACTCAGAATACATTAAAAACCAAAAGTATCTGTCCCAAAATTTATCCATTCTAGTAGGCAGGAAAAACTATGTGTTGGTGCTAATAATGGCTTAGGTTTTTTGGTCTTTTTTTTAAAATTCAATACAGTAAGTGGAACAGAAATAATATTATATTGCTGGGAACAAAGATGAATAAGGTAATAATACTTTTATTTAGATTATATATAAATGTACTTTGAGGCACACATTTATCATGGACTGTGATTACTTATCCAAGAAGGAAGAAAAAGCAGTCCCTTTCACTGACAGGTATTAAAGAAACTGTAGTATATAAAGTCTTTTAATATAGACTATATCGTTTTATCAATGTAACTTGGTTTCAAATGCTTTCGACAATAGCACATGTAATTTGGTTTTAAAAGAATAATTAAGTGGCCAGATCTATATTCTGCTAAACAGGAAGGAGGAAGTAAAAACCTTTCCTCCCTGAACAAAATGGCAATTCTTCTTCCTTATTTAGAGGAGGTGGTAACAAGTGATCTCAAAGCAGGAGCAGGTTGTGGGCAGAGATAGTCCTTCAGGGAGCAAGGTCCCAAACCTCTCTTTCCCGGGTGGTGCTGCTACTGCAAAAAGAAAAAACTTCTTTTTCAAGTTGTTTGGTTTTTCCACCTCATAGACTGTTGGCTTATAGACTAGATGATGAAATTTTGGCATGTGTTTCCTGTAAGCTATCTTGTTCTGCAAGAGATGAAATCTGATTGTACATAAATGCTATTCACCAAATTGCTCCTATGAAATAATAATCTACTGACTATACTATTGTTATAACTTCTCTTTTTACTCAAATATCCATACCAATTTTGCCACTGCAATTGTTCTTTGTGGGGGGGATGAGGGGAATTCCAAAATAAGTAATATCTATATTTCCTGGGCAAATCCTCTACAGTTGATGTCTTTGAAAAGTATTAGATTAGCTATATTCAAGGTCTTCCTTAATTATATTGTCCAGTCTGGAGAAAACTGTTCATTATCAAGCTTTCTGAACCTGAAAATATAATTTGATCAATAGAATGCCCCAGAGGTCAGTTAGCACTTTGCCTCCACTGCTACAGAAATTATTTTAGGCTTTTTTTTTTTTTGATCTGCTTCCATTCATAGTTAAAAATGTCAGGGGAATTTTTGTTCTTAAGGAGAATGTTTCTGGTTTTATAAGCTTTCTAGAGTGAGCCTTTAAAAGTTAATGTGAACTTGAGTTTTGGCGAACGCTTTTGGAGAGTTTTGAAATGAAAGTCAAAAGCAACATTTAAAAATACTCTGCGTTTATCATAGGATGGGACTCTGTCAAAGAGTTTATGTACTGTACCAGGTGAGCTTTTAATTAGCTGCTGTCATTGCTTTTTTTCCCCACCACTTTCAGCTCTTAGAATATTCTTCAAAGCAGTTTTGTAATATCCTAGTATTGAAATGGCACAGCAATGCTAAAATGCGGAAGAAGTGATAAACACGCATACCATGGGGTGTTACAGATTTGCACAGTTACCCAAGCTCTAATACTTGTAATGTTTTTCCCCTTTCTTAAAACTTACATGTGTTTGGAGACGACCCACAGTATCCGAGCAGGAGTGGGTGCAATAGTGGACATATATTGCTCAAGTTCAGGGTTAAATATTTTATGTAGTTTCTGGTGCGTGGCATTTGAGTGCTTTTTTGGCAATAGAGGAGCTCCTCTAAGAGCACAGATCAGCACGGTCCAGGTTTCTTCACCTTTTGAAGGTTTCCTTATGGTATCGTGTTAAGATTATCTTTCGTTTTTCAATTTTTTTCCATTGTTTTACCTATGACAAAAGAAATAAAGGATAATGTAGAAAGGGGTTAGCTTATTTTCCCCTCCAGCCATATGCTAAAATAATCATGACTCTTGTACTTGCTTTAATGTGCAAGTTTGTTCTAAACAAACATCTGTTTCGTATTAATGGAACTTAGGGAACAGATTCCAATTTCTTTTTTATTTTTAATTCAGTCATTGTCAGTTTACCTCTCGTTTCTGTAGCTGGTCACAAGGTAAAGATAGTGAAATAGGAATTTGAAAGAAAAGCAGTTTAATGGAAATTGCAGCAGATTACAGCACTGTATATGACTTCTCTTTCGCATTTTACACCATGCAAAATTTAGCTTTTTATTTTGATACAAAATTATTAAACACTTAAGAGATCATATGCTTCATGGGGCTTCTTTTTTACTTCAGAAACAGACCGTGATTCTCAGAAGTACTTAAGTTGCCTATTTTTTCAAATATGTTCTGTGGAGCTGCCTGTGAATTTGTAATATGTGCTGTATTACAAGGAATTTTAAAGAATCTTGGCACTGCAGCACCTCTTCGTTGTTTCTTGTCAAGAAATATTTCCATGTCGTGGCAGTAAGACTATAGAAACTGCAGGTTATAGCGTGGTCCCTTTGTTTAAGAATCTACTTTGATCATTAAGCTAAACTTTCTGTATATTTGAAAGGAAAAAATTCTGCAAAATCAAATTAGGGGAATTTACTGAAACATAAAGGCTTATTTCTGTTGTAGTGTCTCACTGCTGTTCAGCTTCAGGTAATATGTATATTTAAGTTAGTATCATGAGTTCAGATGCTGCTTGGTTGCAAGAAATTGGCACCTTTGGATTTCTATTAGACTTTCATTCTGGAGCCCACACTGTTTCTGCGCTGCAAATTTTGACTGATGGGTTTGTGGTATTTCATTGATTTGCACCAGTCAAACTCTCGGAGCCTTATTTCAGGGTTTAACTCCAATTTATGTTCTCAGTATTAATCCTACGTGTGTTCAATGTGATGGATTTCACCTATATGACGTCTAATATGCAGAATTACCTAAATTTGAAATAATTGCTTACCTTTAAGTGATTGTAAGCTGCGGTTAGCTTGTAGGCTAACAAATTATGAGATATTTCTTACGCACATGATTTTTATATGAACTTCATTTTAAAATTGAAGTAATCCTCATGCTTCATACTTGATTACAGTAATTTCCCCTTAAATTTTGAAGGGATCTGTGCATGTGTAAGTCTAAGGGAGTGAGCAAAAAAGGAGTAGTATGAATGTGAGTTCAGGAAGAACATGTATTTAGCATCTGTCCTCTAGCTTTTACAACTAATTGGTGTGTGTTCACTAATGAGAAACTTGTGGTCTCCATGGCAACTCTCCTGTCTTGCACCTTCATTTTCTAATATGGGAAATTGAAACAGAAAAATGAAATATCCCCCTAGCCTTCGGTTCCGCTTCCTGTTTTCTCTGCCTATGCCCTTACCTCCAAAATCCACGTGGCGTGGTTCGACGAGGCAGAGACATCTTGAAATACCTTCTCTTGGTGGTCCTGTGCTCAAGTAACTTATGTGTGAGGTGAAGTAAACTTTTTTTGCGCCCTCGGTTTTGGGTGTCTTTTGCCAGTGTGAAGGTCATGTGTTGTGCAAGAGGCACGCTTGAGGATGGAGCCCTGAGAATGCTTTGCCTGGCTAGCTTATCCTAAATAGGATGCCTGCTTCCTGATACCTGAAACTTTTGGAGTTGCACAAAACCAGTTTCAGCTAGAGTTGATGCATTTGTAGATAAGAAAGGGTATAGTCTAGTTATTTAACTCAAAAAAATGGATCTAGTAGATACTGCTGTTTTAAAAGCTTAATGTTTCTTGGGGCAAATGCATCTTTGGTCACTGAAGGGAAGAAATGTTAGGAAAAGTTATGAGTTGTTGTCTTCTAAAATGTTAAGTAAGAGTTAATTGAGGTACAACAAATGCCACCTTGTTCTAGTTCATCTACTGGTACAACAGTGTGATGAGGTGAATATGTATGTTGCAATATATCTGGACACAGTATATGATCTAATTTTCGAGCAACTCTTATCAGTGGTGACCAAATGCTCTTCCTATGTGCATAGCTTTTAGAAAAAAACCCAAACTCCAATAATCATAATAGTAATAAAAATGGCACCTTAGAATTTTGCAGGTTATCTTAGCACTTACACTGCTGTGAAGAGTGATGGCTCTTTCTGTGTTATTTTAGATATTTAAGCATTCTCGGATCCAAATAAGACCCAGAAAGATAGAATTATTGCTTTCAAGTCAAGTTATGCAACTGTCCTGGAATGCAAATGTACAATGTAGAAAGAATATTAGGGTCATACTGTCTTCACTATTTGCTTTAGTCTTAGTGGAGTATTGGCTGGTTGTTTGGGAACTGAAATACAAGGAAAATGTTTACCAATTTTTCTCATCACGGTATCATTAGAAAATAGATTCATATATTTTCTACCAAGTCATGTATTTTCATCATTTGCTTAGACAAAAGCTTATTGCTCACCCACACACTATAAACAGTTTATGCTTAAAAGCGTATGGAATACACAAAATGTGATTGTTGGAACACTTTGAAGATGTTCTGTGCATTAAAATATCCTGAGTAAAGTATTCTTAGCCAAAGCATGAATATCCTATTTGGGTTTTGCATAGGCTTGAAGACTGGTACTATATGAAGTGATATTGTTTATTTTGTTTATAAAGATTTGAGTGACTCTCTAACGTATCAGTTAAAGAGTTCGTCTTCAGGTACTTGTAATTTGCTTCATGTAACGTGTGCATGTAGCAATCTCACCCCAAAATTTCATAGGGTCATTGATGGGCAGGGGCATTAAAAAACAAAGCCCCAAACACACTAATGAACTAAGTCCATCTGTTCAAACCTAGAGGCTACACTTTGTGTAACAGTTAAGGTTTCAGATGAGAAGCAAGTGACCCAAGTGTATATAAACAAGTGATATCGATGTAGACTCTTCCTATTCGATACCCCTGCCAAGTAGTCTAGATCTTTTAAAAGAATGAAAGAAATTAGTTGAAGCAGATACTGTGTTCTGTGGCTACTTCTGTACTGGGGCTGCTCTAAAACTCCATATGGAAATATCCTCACTCTTGAGAAAAGCTCAGTTTCTGGTTGTATAGTGTGCTTTCAGTTGAGGTTTTGATAGGAGATGGTGTTTGCTGCTTATATACCCACAGGAAACCTTTAGAGGTTATGGTCAGTGCTTTGCCTGACCTGGCCTTCAAAATCAAATGGGATATCTAACGTGCATCTCAGCCAGGCAAATGTCAATCTTGAGAGTGAGAAATTATGGTCGATAAGTGAGCCCTAATCCTCCCCTTGATACCCTAATGCAGGTATGACATCGCCCTATTTTCCCAGCGGACTGGTGGTTGGTGTTTTTGACTGGTCCCAGCATCACTTTCCCTGACAGCATGGACAATCCTGCCTAAAGAATAATGACTTTCAGCCCAGGTGCTTTGTAGAAAGGAGGTTTACAAAGGCAGAGCACCACTTTATATCTGGCCTTTGAAATACGGCACGTGTATGCGTGGCTGACTTCTTGTGCACTGATTTTTCTTGCGTTAGCATTTTTAGTTGCAATTGGTGCATTTTTCTCTTGCTGCAGTTACTGAAGGACTTAATGGGCCCTTACTAAAATGGCTGCAGGTTTTGCAAGCGTCTGTCATAAGATGATAATCTTGTCATTCTTAGAATATGCCACAGTCTGCACTTTCAGACAGTGTACAAAATGCCATACAGGACTAGCGATCCAACACTGTACCTGTAAAACTACCCACTGATAAGGGGAGGTGGGGGAGATACAAAACTAGGGAGAATCTTTCTGAATGTAGACCACCCGCTCATTTGAATTTTGTGGAATAGCTGGATTTAAAATACAAATACTTTAGAATTAAAAGTAAAATGCTATTAACGTGTCCCTCTGTAGTATTTTCCACCCCTGAGGATCTCCAAGCATTTCCTGGTGATTTACACAAGACTTACAGACTGTTTCATTCTCATTGAAAAACAGCAGTTATGCGTAGCTGACTTGGTTTTGAATAGGATTATGGTATGGTGTAACCTGATCTTATGTTCTGAATTCTGCTAAATTGCTTTGGCTCAATTTACACTTGATTTCTATATTGTAGTAAGAGGAACCTCATTCTCAACTCAGACTATGGAGATGACTTCTGAAACGTAATATGCTTCTATCAGTCCCAGTTCTTGTGAAGAAAGTTACATCAGTATGAAAGTGTGATAAGCTAGTATATATTTCTTCATGTATTTTATTTTCTTAAATGCAGTTAAAGTTGCATGACTTTAAAGCCTAGATAAGGAAGGATGGCATCGTTCTGTCTTGAGAGCATGGGCTATCTGCTTGAGCCCACGTCTTCTTCAGCTGCCTTCTAGCACACGTTAATCCTGCCCGTGCTCCAAAAAGAAATGACGACACTCAACTGAATTCATGTTAATTTCTCTTCCCCCTTCCAATTTCCTCTTTCATATGGAAGATTAACCTTATGAAAAACCTCTGCAGCTTGAGGTCCCAGCCCCACCATCCCAGTTCGTGTGTATGCAAGTAGTACTCGCTTTCCTTCTGTCAGTGTTCTGGTGAGATAAATTGCATCTCTTTGCTGTTAATCCACACAAACCTCAAAAGGAACCGTATAGTAGGCAGAAACAAGAGTTTTCTAAGAATGTGCTTTAAGTAAACTTGCAGATGAGCATTTTTCAGTATTGTCCCATTGCAAGTACTTCATCTTGGCGGATGCCCTGCCTTTTAAAGATTAGAGCCCCTGCCTTTGAAAGATTCTATGAAATATCAATGGCTAGCTGTATTTTTTTTCTATGAAACCTTTTTTTACACGCTTAAAAGCACGTGAACCATTTTAACCACAGATTTGCCAGCTAGGTGAAGCCACAGCTGACCTGAGTGCGTAGTCTTGCTTTGAATGGGAGGGTGCACTGTATGAGCTGCGGTGGTGTCTTCAAACTAGAGCTTCTAACCTGAATCCCCAAGCAGGTTTTTCTGTTTCTGTAGCAACGTACCTTTATCTTCCCATGCCCTAGAGCCCGTTTTTTCCTTCTAGTAAAAGTTGTGGTACCTGGAGTTCTACCTCTGAACGTCCTAGAAGTGTGTTCAGAAAGGCAACTTAGGACATTGAAAATGTAATTGGGGACTAAAGGAAAGAAACAGCTGGTGACATACGGGGTTTGCAAAACAGATAAGCTGGGGCACCTAGAGCAGAGATGCTTTGGAGAAGTTGCAAGATGCCTCTCAGTGAACACCTTCATAACAGCCTCTCAGATCAGCCCAACTCCCAGTTGGTGGTTCTGTGCTTGCATTTCGTAATTTTACTTTGCCCTTTCCTTAGGAGGGGTGTGTTGGAAGATGAGTACTGCAGATGGTTCTCTACCACGTTACAATGCTTAGTTTGTTATTGGTTTTCTGGAAGCATCAAGATTTTAATTTTGCTTCTGCCTTCAGGGCCTAACTAATTTGAAATCTCATTTTTTAAAAGTTTAGCGTACTACCATTAGTTGTTATAACTTCCTGGGAGTGCTTTGTTTGCACTTGATTGTACCACAGTTATTAAACTTCTCTAGCCACTCTATCGGAGTAACCTTGCTTCTTGATGGCTATAACCTTGGATGGTTCCAAGGAGAAATATTTCCTTAAACCACCTCCATTAAAAAAAAAAAGCCATATACACCAGAGGGGCAAACTTCTGAGAATTCATTTTTAGGATAAAGGACTGGTAACAAAATACTCTAATGTTTTTATTCCTCTTCTTACTTTTTTCCTTTTTTTCTGAACAAGCAATCGGTTTTTTTACTAAATTCTGCTGCTATAGGATGGGGTTGCTTCAGGCAACGTGGATTCAGTTGTGTGCCCTTTTCTCTTCAAAGGCTGCCCAGGCGAAGAAGCCAACCAGGCTGTGCCCAGCAAGCCCAGTGTGAGTGTTGGTGTGAGTGGGATGAACTGGGTTATGCAGGGTCATGGGACATCGGTAGCGTGGCCTGGTGTGAAGGCGGCTGCTGCTGACAGCATTTCTGCTGGACAAGGGCAATCGGTTGTTGTCAGGCGAACTTCAAAAAACACGTAATAAAAACGGAAATATTTTTTTCGCAGTTCTTGTTAAAATATTTTCAGATGCAGAAGCGTGTGTGTGTGTTCAACCAAACCGTTTAAATCCCAGGAATACCCAGCAGATGGCAGTTTGATCAAATATGTGTTTATTGGATTTATGTGGGACTCGGAAAAGCTTTAAATATTTATCCAAAGTCAATAAACCCCTGCTCATCAAATCGTATCCTTACAGTTCTTTCAGTACATTGAAATGGCATTAAACTGGCAGTCTAGCTTCCTATAGTGTTTGATTATATAAAAGCTGATATTTTGAGCCTTGACTTAAACCCATAAAACTAAGCTGAAACTTTTACCAGTCCTTGCAGTAAACTTACAGTAGGAAATCACTTAAAAAAAAAAATCCCTCTGAAGACTAAATAGCACAGTTTTGTCATGCTGTCTTGTCTCAGTATTTGTGAAGTATGTATTTTGGTACAAAAGCCCATCTGTACCTGGGATAAGAAACTGTATGTGGGAGAGGTTCGTTCTTGCATATATACAGATAGCTGCTTGTTTGTATGTGTGAGGAAGTACAAATGATAGTATTAAAGCAATAATTGGTCCATGCCTCTACCTCTCTTGTATAAACTGTAAAGAGAATGCTTTATGTCACTCTATTGTAGTGGAATGGAGGTGTGTGGTACGTGCACTTAAACTTTGAAATACACAAAAATTCAGCTGCAGCAGGGAATTAAATATTGTGCTAGAACTCTGCACATATAGGGTGTTATGGCTCTGTTATTTCTTCTTGTTCTTAATTATGGTTTTTTATGTCTATTTTCTACTTTAAAAAAAACCCCAAACAAATACTGTTTGCTCTTGTGCTTCTTGTCTTGAGCATATGTAGGTGTCTGAGTGTGTCTGTGTAAGCATCAGGTAATGGTGCGTGCTCTGTGGTCACCTGGTAGCCAAAGTTCTGCAGTAGTATGTGTGATCCGAAGAGGAGTTACCGAGGACATGTAGAGAGAAATTACATAAAAGCTTAACAAGCCAGGGAATTGGTGTAGTAGGCAAGGACCATGAAAAGAAGCTGTTTTTTTCTGAATGCTTCCTGAATTAACTATAGTTTTCATAGAATCATAGACTCACTTGAGTTGGAAGAGACCTACAAGATTATTGAGTCCAACCATAACCTACACTGCCAAAACCACCCCTAACCCATGTCCCTCAGCACCACGTCCACCTGTCTTTTAAATACCTCCAGGGACGGCAATTCCACCACCTGCCTGGGCAGCCTGTTCCAGTGTTTGATAACCCTTTCGGTAAAGAAGTTTTTCCTAATTTGATTTTAGAATAAATCAAAGCAGTTAACGTGCTCACCTAAATAATTGGGGTTTCAGTCAAACGGTTTCTCGTTCTTAGCAATGTCTGTTTTCATGTGGCAACACTTCAAATTCTGAACGTTTCTTGTTCCCCTGTAAATGTCTATCAAGCTTAATTTACTGAGACTTTTAAGATGTGGCTTTGGTTTGTTTTCTTGGCTTCTGTAAGTGTTTGTTTCCTTTACTTAAATATTTTACTTATAATTATTTAAATGTTTATTTAAAATACTTTAGTCACTTAGAGGCCCCCGAGTCTCTTTCATCTGAAACGGAAACACAGGTTGCCCCTCTTCAACTGAACAGGAAATGTCATGCCTTGTAATGGCTGTGGTCTTCACACACAGACCTACCTGTGCCAAAATTGGAAACATTCGAATACTGGTTCAACAAACAAGTATTTTCGTAGTTTTCAGCAAGGAGAATGGTAATACAGATTGATTGGATGGGGGTTCTATTCTGGTCTTGTTTACATACATATGGTCCAGGCCAGAAATTGCTCCTTGAATTTCTGCTGGGTTTTCTAAGACCTGACCAGGAAAACCCAGCCACACCACCTAGTCCTCAGTTATGTGGTTGACTTTCTGCTTGATGCTAGGCCACTAGAATAAAATACACTTGGAGAAAACCATACAGATTTTCTTAATTACCCAATTTAATAATTCCTGATTAAATGCAAAGATGACTCAAAGGGTATAGCTAATGCTTTCATTTTCTAGTTAGATTTCCCCTATAATAGGAACACTTCCAAATGCTGCTATTTTGGTGGTAGTTCTTCAGTTTGTATGGAGAGACTCAACATCATCTTAAAGTGAAAAGGAGTACCTTACAAATTAAAAATCCTAGAGTGGATCAATGTTGCCTGCTCTCTTTACAGTTAGATTCTTTCATTTGGCATGAGATGTTAATGCTTCTTACGCAATTCTTAGACCCTTGTACGGGCTGTCTCTCGTGTTTTCTGTTAGTCCTCCATAGTTTCAGGGGGTGGAAGGGAAGGATTTCTTCACTGGAACACACACAGCAAAGTAATATGATCAGACTCAAGCTTGACACACTGAGTAATCTGTAATATGCTAACGTTTCAGTATCATGTTAGTATTGCGTTAGGCTAATATGACACTAATGCAAAATGACAGGAAAAATGACTAATACAATAAGACTTTCATATATTACTGTAGGGCTGCCATATCTGTCCTTTCTAATTCACCTGAAACCCTGCTTAAATGCAGAATGAGAGCTACATCTAGAGCATAGCTGGGGGAAAAGCCCATTTTAGGAAGAAGGCCGTTAACTAAGATCAGAATAATCTTGCAATGCTCGTGCTTTATATACTAAGAATGATGGCAATTTTCCCAGAAGGATACAGTGCTGTGGTAAACTGTAATAATTTATTTGAACCGGTGGTGGCTGCAGTGATGATTGAACGTAAGTCTCTCTGCGTTTTTAATTGATAACAATATCATTTCAATAGAAGGGACTAGGATGCCATCCTGTGTCTGGAAACCTTGTTATGAAGGATTGGTTCTAATAACAGAGGTGTGTTTGTGAATTTTTTTTGACCCATCCTTTCAACTTCCTAAATTCCAAAATGGAAAGGATGAAGAAGTAGCACTGTACTTTAAAGCGTACACAATTCCTGATTTTTGATAGCGCATACGGTTGTTCGGTGAGCAAGAGAATACTTTTTCCAAATCTCCGTGCTTTCTGTAAACTGTCCTGCAGAACTGCAGTTCTGTGTGGTTTTACATTGACACTGAATTACTTAAAAAAGCATTTACTCATGCCTGTTACTGACTTAACTGCTCTTCCCTGGGCTCTTATGATTAGAATATTAGAGTGAGATTATTTTAGAAGCTTAAATTCTAGGCTACTAAGTAATAGTCGTGTTCAGCTAGTTGTGCATGTGTGAGTATGTCTGATAATTGAATAACGAGCTGAAGTAGAATTAGAAAGACATCTTGAACAGGGATGTGTTAAAGAAGTCTAAAGATCTGTAAGGATTTCAGATACAGTTCTGGGGTAATACAACAAGAACCTCAGTGGAGGTCATAAAGAGGCACGCGAGTTTAAAACTGGGGCACTAGGTTTGTTCTTTCTTTGGGTGTTGCTCTTGTGGCCGGTAGAAAGGTTGATGAAAAGTTTCCTGAAAGATTGTCAGCTTTCTTAATGATCTCCCCTCCAGTCCTTTACTGCTTGCTCAGGACCAAGCATGTAATGCTACAGGATGTCCCTGGGCATCTTTTCAAATTAAACCAACCCTGAGCAAAACTGAGTGTCCACATGGGAACACAAGGCATCCCCATGTTAGCAGGTCTTTGTAAAGTCTGTTTGAACCGACTTGGATATCCATCTTCCTTGCTTCCTGCGACTGACTTTCTATGTTGTTTACTAGCTAAGACAGCTTCATGATTTATCAGGTTGCTGTCACGCTTTGTTCAGAAAGTTTATGTAAAAGCAGCATGGTGGTAGAATTTGGCTGTAATGGTAATGCCATTAAAACCAAGTAAAATAACCTTTTTCCCCCTCAAAGAGCAAGTAATAAGATAAAAATATTTAAAAATATTTGGCGTATGTACATGTGTTAAAATAAGCAAGTTCAAGTAATATTTCCCCTTTTTTGTATTTAAATGCTGTAACAAACTGTGACATTATTGGCAATGGAATAACCCAGTATCCTGTTGTAAGGAGTGCGCTGTCAGAACTAACATAAACCTGCACCTGGGGAGGAATAACCCCATGCACTGGTACAGGTTGGGGGTTGACCTGCTGGAAAGCTGTTCTGCGGAGAAGGATTTGGGAGTCCTGGTGGACAACCAGTTGACCATAGGCCAGCAATGTGCCCATGTGGCCAAGAAGGCCAATGGTCTCCTAGGGTGTAGTAATAAAGCGTGGCCAGCAGGTTGAGGGAGGTCATCCTCCCCCCCTACTCTGCCCTGGTGAGGCCACATCTGGAGAATTGCGTCCATTTCTGGGCTCCCCAGTTCAAGAAGGACAGGGAACTACTGGAGAGAGCACAGCAGAGGGCTACAAAGATGATTGGGGAGTGGAATACTTCTCTTATGAGGAAAGGCTGAGAGACCTGGGTCTGTTTAGCCTGGAGAAGAGAAGACTGAGAGGGGACCTCATCAATGCTTACTAAAGGGTGGGTGTCGAGGATGGGGCCAAACTTTTTTTAGTTCTGCCTGGTGACAGGACAAGGGGCAATGAGCCCAAAGAACTTCCATGGCAACATGAGGAAAAACTTCTTGACTTTGAGGGTGCCAGAGCACTGCAACAGCCAACAGTCTGGAGAGGCTGTGGAGTCTCCTTCCCTAGAGATATTCCAGAGAAGTCTGGAGAAGACTGAGGGGGGAATCTCATAAATGTTTATAAATACTTAAAGGGAGGGTGCCAGGAGGAGGGGGTCAGTCTTTTTTCAGTGGTGCCCAGTGGTAGGACAAGGGGCAATGGGTACAAACTTGAATATAGGAAGTTCCATTTGAACATGAGGAGGAACTTCCTTCCTTTGAGGGTGGCAGAGCCCTGGCACAGGCTGCCCAGAGAGGTGGTGGAGTCTCTGACTCTGAAGACATTCCAGATCTGCCTGGACGCCATCTTGTGCAACCTGCTGTAGGTGGACCTGCTTTGGCAGGGGGGTTGGACTAGATGATCTCCAGAGGTGCCTTCCAACCCCTGACATTCTATGATATTAAAAATCCATCTGGATGCAATACTGTGCAACCTGCTCTAGGTGAACCTGCTTTGGCAGGAGCGTTGGACTAGGTGGTCTCCAGAGGTCCCTTCCAACTCCTACCATTCTGTGATGAATTGGACAAGGTTTAGAAAGTGCTAAGAACAGCTGGAAAACAAGTCTTTAACTTTTCTCTTACATGTTTCTTATCCAAAAAACCGCATTACAAGAGTAATGATACAAGAAAAAATCTCACCCAAGAATTTACTTTCTGCTCTCCTGAATTCCTCTGGTGCTCTGTGTGTTTGTCTAAACAATTGCTGTGGTCAGCTATGAGCATCAAGTAGAAAACAAGTGGTCACAAGCAGATGTAAATGTGAAGTCTGTATGCTTTTACAGTTTCCCTGCATTAAGTTAAAGATCAGTGAATTCACCTTTGTTTCTTTCTCTTACCCAATGTGTTTGTTTATTGAATATTCAATATACTGGTCATAAGAATTATGGTACTGTTGTAGGCTGAACTCGGGTTTTGTAACTGAGACCAGAATATTCTTTAGTGTATGGAGTTCATAGGCACAGCTTGTAGGTACTGAATTTGTAGGTACAACTTTGGAAATTAAAGGAAGTAGTGATGGATTGCTTTCTTCTGCCTGGTTTTAATCAAACCCACAGCATTATGGTAATGTATTTCTCATTCTTAGGGATGAGAGTGAAAGAAAATGTGGATTTTGATACTGTACCTGCTACTAAGAAGCTGTTAATGTAGCTTGATTAGCGTTTCACATGTAAATTGCTGGAGAGCTCATCTTGGAGAGGTTAGTTGGAACCTTGCCATGCTTAATGTACTGGACAGTTCAAAGCTCACCAAGTTCAAGATTTGGACAGATGATTGTCTAAGCTACTGTTCAAGGTTTGAAATGGTAGCGACTCTGCAGTCTCCCCAGGCAATCTCCTCACTCTCTACTAATAGAAGGGGTTTTGTTTGCATTTAAGCCGAAGCTTTCTCATTGTAATTCAAACCCATTACTAGTCCTGTTCACGATGGGCATGGAGAACAGATTATTTTCTTCTTCTTTGTATAGCAGTAGGGGGTTATAAATGTGTCCCTTTTTGTAGAGAAACTTCAGGTGAGAGTTTGGGAACCCTGCAGTCCTATTCTTGTATACTGCCTGTGTGAAACTACAGGGAAGTATCTTTATGCTGTTCTCATCAATATGTAAACTATGATTCCCTTCTCAGCATGAAGATACTCATGAGGCAGTGGTGAAAATTAATGTGCATTATCACTGCTAGCATTTTAACAGGGGGCTCCCCATAGTTATTTCTTAGCCTGACAACCCTTCTCAAGGATGGGAAGACCGGAGAATGGAGATGAAGTGTTTTTTCTAATCTTCCCAGTTAAGTAATGCAAAAAAAGTATTTTGAGCCAGGTATTAAAATACTTTGGTTAAAAACCAGCAGAAGTGGGAAATCTTTTTTCTTTTTTGCAAAGAATACATTGGGTGGTGTGGTGGCACGGGTTTGTAGCTACTTTGCATACTGTGCAATAGGACAGAGAAAGTTGTAAACCTTGTCAAGGAAGCTGTTTGTTTCCAAAGCAGCAATTGGAGGTTTTGACAAGATGTCAGGTTGCTCCTGAAGTTCTCCAGCAGCCACTCAGTCATTCTGCAATTGCAGTTAAGCTAGAGTGTCTTCAGAGATACTGCCATTTTACGCATACACAAAATAGAAAGGTCCATGGGTGACTGTTGCGTGCGTGTTCTGTAGAGTTCCACGCAGCAGGCGTGTTCTGTCCCCTGTGTTGCTGGTAAGAACAGAGTGGGGCAATTTCCAGGAAAGCCAACAATAGTCACGATCTGGTGAATCTGGTGTCAACAGATGACCAGTGAATCTGGTCAAAGGCGGGTAACAATCCAGAGGCGGTAGTCTTTAAGCAAGAAGTTGTGATGCGAGGTATGACCGGCGAAGGAGAAAAGATCTGCTACCCAACTAAAGAACAGGGTGGGGGGGGTTGGGGTTTTAATGCTGATTGTGCAGGATGTGACCTAAAGGATATTCAGTCATTGTTAGACCTACGTCGTGCGGGGCGATGGCTCTGCACAGGCTTACCATTGTTAAGGTGCCTTTGCTGAAGTCAGTGGAAGAAGGTTTATTAAAGTAGTACACGGAAGAAAGAGGAATCCAGCATTTCTTTCCAGAGGGATCCACCTTTCATGCCTAGACGTGTGGATCTTTCCCAAAGAAAGACTTCATTGCAGAGAACATAGTCGTATCTAGATTTTAATCAAATTCTACATGTTATACACTTCCAGTGATGTTTTTAAAATAGCTTTTATATATCACTTTCCAAGTGATGCCTCTTTCTTCTTGCATACTTCCTGTCTTTCTCAGCATTCAGTTTCACAAACAGCGAAGAATAGAATATGAAGGAGCTCTAGAGGTCACAAGTTCTAAAAACTAAGCAGTATTTGAAGGAACAAAGCCTACTGTCTACATACTCAGTTAAAGTGTGTAGAGTATTAGCATCATAGAGCAGATAGCTGTTGACTAGAACGGTATGGTTTATATGTTCCTCTACTGTAAATGTAAATATCAGCTTATCTGTAGTTAAAATTCAAAGTGGATTCAGTTATGAAATGTGAGAACCAAAAGCTAATAAAGGTGAACAGATAAGGGTTTAGACTGGATTTTTAATATCCATCTATATCTTCAAGTAACTAGACTTTGACTGCTTATTGGAAAAAAAGACAGTATCTGATTCTAATGTAGCATGTTTACCATTCAAAATCACAGAAACATGCAACCAAAGTGAAGTTAGTATTGCTGAAATGAAATTAATAAAGCATTCAAGTCAAAGTAAATTCATGTTGTATTGATGTAAACAACCAAATTGATCGAATCACCAGGATAACAAAGGAGAGGTGGTGGAGCTTATAAAGTATGAGAATGGATCTACAGAGGTATGTGGGGTTTTTTAGTGAGTTACAAAACAATTGTGCAGAAAATAGAAAAAATCTAGTCTTTAATTTTCCTAGTGTTTTAATAAAAAAAATATTTTAATGTCAGAACAGTTAACCCTTTTAGAAGGAATACTTAAGACCTTCTCAGACCTAGTCTTCTGAGTAGTGATTAATCATCTGTCGGTATTCCAATTCCAACTTTAACTGTAGTAAACAAAAATATAGCAAGGCTTGGGTACTGCAATTGTGTATGATAACTTCAAATATTTGAGTTTTGGTGTGGAGTTTAAAATGTGTGGGAATATGGGACCTTTTGTCTCCTGTGTTTTTGTTTTACAGACGTGTGTAATGTGTGCAATTTACTTTTTCTCACCTGTTAAACTGCCTACGTATGCTGAGTCCTCTCCCAGCCAAGTGCTTTTTAGAAGTATGTAAGACAAGAAAAGAATAAAACCTGTCTTCTATAGTCTTTTCATCCTTCTAGACTGGGGCCTGCAGGTGTTGGATTGTCAGAAACAAACACTAAGGCAGTTGACTGTTTCCCAGCAATCCCGGTTACTCCTCTTCTGTCCATCAACGTGAAAAATTTATCAGACAATTGTGGCTACGCTATCTCTCTGCTTTGATTAAGAGCTATAAAGTGAACATTTGTTTTCTGGGATGCTCATCTCGATGGCATTATCAAGATGAAATTAATTTAAAATAAATTAAAAAATTATGTGTTCTCTACACTTAGACTTTTGCCCTCCCAATTTTTGCATTTATTCATGGGTTTAGTGCTGGAGTGGAGTTCTACTTAGCTTCAAATTAGAGAGCTTGTCAAGACTATCACAGAGGAAGAGAAAAGAAGGGTCTTATAACTGGCTTCTCTCACATGCTTGCTGTGTCAAAGTTTTCTACCTTTCTTTTTGCATCTGCATTTTTATTTTTTTTTATTGTTTTTCCACTCTTCCTCCAAACCTTCTAGCCTTTGCTAGCTTTGGAAACTTGATTTGCATTTGATGAAAAGGTATTGCGACTTAAGATATTTAAAAGTAATTTTTATCCTCTTTTATTCTGCGCTCAGAAGGGAAGGGATTTGGGACCACCGAGCTCCTGAGTGGGGGCTGGTTGCTGGTACAAATGGGCGACGGGCTCAACCGACAGCAGGTTTCAGTAACTGCTTCCTCCCTGTGTGCCTGGCCCATTTAATACCGTTAAAACAAAGTCAGTGTTGGTTTATGACCGTTATTAGTGCTTGTTGAGCTGCACATTTTGATTTGCTATTTCTGTAAAAAGCGGTATTTTATTTGCAAGAGGAGGCTTTTCAGTCTGATTTATACCTTTGCCGAGTTGGTTTTTGGTTTGGATGTTTACTTGATCAGTGTAACACTTATGTTGACAGTTAGATTGATGTCCCGAACCTATTCATTTCCGTGCTTTTAAGTAGACAATTGTTAAAGGATGTGCTAGTTTACTGTGGTGCAACTCAGCAACCTCAAATAATTTTTGAAATGTGTTTGCTTATAGAACTTTATGCCTGCATGCCACATACAAAAAAAAAAAAAAGAAATCAGGAGAGAGAAAGATTTGTGATATCACATTTGTCATAAGTAGCTTCTTTTCCAGTAATCCATACTGGAAAATCCATACTGATTTTCTTGCCGGTACAGTTGGAATCATTTTCTGATGTCATCGATGTTTGTCTGGAATGGTGGCAGACTTACCATACTCAATTACACGAACTAAGTCTGTAATTCCAACAGAAGCCTCGTGCCATCTCCAATTCCAGCGTGCAGGTCCTCATCAGGAAGCTTCCCCTTTCTTCTTACTCGTTTGTCTCTTCAGGTTCTGTGTTTGCAGGGTTCTGTATAATATTTAGAACAGAAGGAAAGGTTTTAATACATATAGTGAATCCTTGCTGTGGTGAGATGGTGTCTTATTCTTTCTAGATGCCCGCAGACTTGGAAGTACTCAAAACCCGATGTTCTGCACTTTGCAAGACTTTTAATATTGCCGAAGAGCTTTGTATGTGTAACAATTATTCTGAAATAACTATTATCTGCTGGCGTTTTAGAAAAGTTGTTATGCTGGGGGTGTTCGGTTTGCTTGTCACTGTGCTAGTTAGCATCATTTGAGAATGAGTCGGGTTGATCATGTTGTAGAAAAGTAATGTTTATCTTGTTTCAGCTGCAATGGTCTATGCATAAAAACGAGGAAAGGCTTGAGAAGAGAAAGAATATTATTAAGCTGTCCGTTATAAGTAGAAAAAGCAAAACTCTCTGGAATACAGAGCTGTTGCTGGGACCTAGTGAAGGGTTGAGTCCAAAAATTTTTCTGTTTACTAGCTGTACTAGTTCATGTAGTAATAACTATCGCTTTGCATTATGAATGAGGGGGGAAAAAAAGAGCTTAATTAGTTTACAGTTCTAAAAGTCTTCAGAGAAAATAGAGGCAACTTTCATTTTTAAAGTTGAGGAGGCTGTATTTTTCAATATTAAGGCCAAAGGCTTCATCGTACTGATGAGTAATAAGAAATTTTGACGTCTAAATCGTTAGTAGATTTATTTTGTTCTGTGATTAATAAACAGGCCAGGAAAAAAATACTGTATTTGTCTGAAAAATAATAAACCCCCCATAAATTAGAAAATGTTTGCTTTGCTGAGGTACTTAGTGTTTTGTAGCCCAGAAGAATAATGTAGCTGGAAGAATGAATAGCAAGTGATAAGTGCTTAAATGGTACCATAAATCACATTTTAGAAGCTTGCCAATATGTTTTACAAAATGGATTTCTATAGACAAATGGAGAAAAATGTAAAATAAAGGAACACACTGTGAAAATGGCAGTAATAGAACAGTGTCCTTACAGCAGTATGTGGTGTAATTTAAATCGGAGAGAACTCTAAAATGAAGATCTGGTAACGGCAGCTCTGTGATGCTACGGCACGTTTGGGCTCGTGGTTTAGAAGTTGTTTATTTTTTTTAAATTCTAGTAAACATAAGTCTCCTTTAGAGACTTTTATATTTTGGTGCAAATGGGCATCTGCCTCAGCAAAACAAAGCTCTTAAACATCATTTGTGACTTGCTATTTGTAAATACGTACTTGCATTCATAAAATACAGAGTATTGCTGGAGCAAAAGCCTAGTTTTGACGCACCATTGGAGGCACGTGCCATCTTTAATTTCACTCTTATAAGCTCAACAGATGGAAAGTCATGTTTCCTCAGGAAGCAGTTAAGACTCCCATGCCCTGCTCTCAGCATATTTGTCAGTGTGTCATGTCATCTTTGACACAGCATCAAGGTTTTGTCATCTGGCTTCCTCATAAGCCACTGGAGAAGGTAACGCCTAACAGACAGACTTCTAGAGAGCCTTATCTTTGTAACGAGTTTCCTCAGGAAGAGGTATTTAAACATTCCGAAGTCTGGAATGATCAAATGGTAACTTCAGGCTCCTTTGGAAGCTGCGGTCTTGTAGCTACAATAACCAATAATTTTCATTATTGGATGTCCAGGACTTGACCCAGTGTGTAATGTCCTTGCGACTACTTAACTGATGAGAGATGTGTAACTCTGTCTTCTGCATTTTCTTTTTTGGCCGTTTATTTATCTGACCTAAACACAATTGGTGTGTCAACATCATCATCAGTCTTTGTTATCAGAGAATGTTTCTGGCAGTAGTACTTCAGTTCAAACAGATATCCCTGGTTTAATTCTTTGGAATTTTTTTTCTGTCAGACTGAAGTTTGGATGGAAAATTTCTGCAAGAGTGGTAGCAAGCATCCTCATATTTACATCTGTTGCTGATATGATTTCTTTAAAAAAAAAAACAACAAATACATGTTATTCAGCTGACTGGTTAACTGACATACTTAAAGAATTTGATTTAAACTCCTGTTTTCTTAAAAGATTAGATTTCAAAAGTTTCTGCGTTCCTTGCCAAGTACCAGGCTGGGTATTTCCTTGTGGGTCGGTGCGTTTTTGTTTGTTTTAAATCTGCAGACACTTCTGTTCTCCTGTGAGTCTTTAATTGAAACCTGGTTTATGTGTCAAAGCCTGCTATGGATCAGTTGCATAGAACAGCATGGGTAACAAAATTGGGAGAAAATAAGAGTTTGCCCAGAGCTGAGCGGCGTCTGGATTTGAGGATGTGGTCTGCCTGGTGGTTGAGTTGACTGTCACTTCAGAATCAGAACTAGAGTTCACAGTTTGGTCCTAGGATTCAGATTTTTTTAATCAGTATAGCGTTGACTTCACAAAGATGTCAGGCTCTTTTCAGATGAGGCTAAACATTTCTTTAAATCCTGTCACTTCTAGTGATGGAAATGGAAACAAAAAGCAACTGCCATGGGACAGTCTGTTCTAGAAGTATGAATTAACAAAAATCTCGTTTGATAGAGACAAAAGAAACCCAATATTTCTGTCTTTATTGTGTACAACGGTTCTGAAGTTCATAGGGTGAGAGTCACTTAACCATATCCAGAACTACTTGGAAACGTTTTGAATTACATCTGATGTTTCTGAACTTTACTTGCCTATTTATCCCACTTTAACTTCAGAAAAGCCCTTGCAAGTAAACAAACATTTTGTTTAAATGTTTCTTGTGAAAGCTAATGTATGTACGTGTATACCAGATCAAAGGACACGTGGCACACGAGCCGTCTTCTGTGTAGTCATTTCCTCTAGAACTGGGGAGGAAATATGCCATGGGGAGGAAATAACGAAGGCTCGCTGCTTCTCTTATTTTGGTACCTAAGAAGTTCCCCTCGGATCGATGAAATGCTATTGAAGATCCTTGGAAGCCATCACCCTGGAAGCGAAGGTCTGCAGGGATGGCGCACGGAATTAGACGGGTGTCCGCGGGGCTGAGCCAACTTCCCAGTTCTTTGGAGGGTTTGGGTACAGAGCTCCACTGCGCCATTTGACGGCATCGACTCTTCTTGCTGTGTGCTGCTCTTCTGTCCCAGTACCTTGAGAATTAACTCTTTAACGTTTGACCTCGCAGTCAGTGAGGTTGACAGACGCTGAGGACCAAGGAGCGACACGTTGCGTGGCAGGCTGTCATAATCGCGCAGCAGCTCTGCTCAAAAATAGATATTTTTAAGAAAAGTAAAACTAGATCATTAGTCTTAATGCTACTGGGGATTTCTAAAACCCAGAATAGTGAAAATATATTCTAAAAAAGAATAGTGAAACTGGCTTTCTCTAAGAAAAAAAGTAACTTTGAAACATGCAGTAATAGGTATGATACAAATATTAATATAAATGCAAACAAATTCTATATTAAAAAATCTAGCACTCCAAATATTGGGAGTCATTAATACTAGAGTTATCTGGTCAATCAAAATCTAGGTTTATAACCTAATTCTGTACATTTATATTACATATTTTATAACTAAGATGTGTACATTTTAACAGACAAATTACTAATGAATCAGATTATATTTAATCCTTATGAATATCGCATTATCAGGTAATATTTGTTAATATGGTTATGTAGTTCATGATGGCTTGTGGCCTAATGTATATATGATATTCTTGTTGATACAAAAGCATGCAAAATGAATCCTCATCTTCATATGGGTCTTTATTTAAAAAAAAAAACAACTTTAGAGCGGTGATAATATTGTGAGCCCAGTAACTTTTGATTTCTTAGTCACTTAGGATATTGTTTTCTTGTTATCTTGAATCAGTAGCTTCACTCTCTTCTCAGTTCTGCCACTTGTGAAATTTATATAAATTGCCATTGTGGCGGAGCTTAATTACGCAGTTTTTGCATAGTGATTTAAAGTACATCATGTACACTAACTATGGGGATTATTTTGAATGAATTTGGATTTGTAGCTAACGTCTTTTACAAATTCTGTGTACCGAGGGGAACAGGGCATTTTTGAGCTGACGAATCTTAAACTTGGTGGGCTTTGGGGTTTTTTGTGGTGTGTGTGTTTTTTTGTTTTGGGGTTTTTTTTAGTTGTTTCTGTTTACAGAAAATCTATTACAGTGAAAGCCTGTAGATTCTGAATATCGCAGCTGGCTGGGTGAATTTTATGGTGTGTTTGAGCAAGATCTTGCAGCAGAATAGTAACTTGTGGTTCTGTAATGTTATATATAAGGCTCTTAAATCTATTTAATCACTTTTATTTTTCAGTTTAATGGGGCTACACTAACAAATATACGCTACTTTCTCTCTGAAGTCTTTCATGCCACAACAGCAATGCTATAATAAATCATCCTGAGATTCTGCTAGTTTTAATTTTTTTAGACTTTTGTAGTAACTTGTGTTACTGTAAGTGTGCTGACATAGATTTGCGTGTTGTGGTGGGTTTTTTGTTTAAATGTACTAAGATAATGAACATGAGCAGAATAGGAGTAAATGCAAGTAAGTCCATCTGCATTGAAGTGGAACAAAATACCTACAGGAACATAAGCATGTGAGTATCATAGTGTTCTAGTGAACAAATAATACAGGTTAAAATCACAGATTTTAAAAATATAGATCGATATAAAAATCTGCTTGCATCATCAAAGTACTAATTATGATAGGTAGATGCCATCCTGTACAGAAATACAAAATATTTTTGCTGAAACCACATTCTGAGACTATTCCCTAAGTTATTCTCAAGGTTTTTATCTCTTGTCCTTTATAATATTTTCAAGTTAGTTAAAAATAATTGAGTAGTTAATTGTTTGTTCTGTTTTTATGGTGGGCTTTTTTTGCATTTATTTGAAATGAACTCAGTTTAAGAAATCTCATTATCTCATATCCTAGTTTTTTTTTTCCATAGGACTGCGGTAATATGTTAAAGTCTATTTCCATACTGACACCATATGCCTTGGTGCAAACTTAAAAGCTGTGTTGAATATAAAGAGGGTGTGCATATTCCATTATTATCCCTCAATTTCACTTCTTCAGAGTTGATTTTTCTGGTGCAGATTCTAATGTGGGGAAAAAAATGGGTGAGGACTCAGGGGCCCTGTCCGTGATGCCCAACGAATGAATTTAGGAATATGCGAGGTGCTTATATTGCCTGATAACTAAAATCTGTGACCCAAAAATGCACAAAAAGGGGCAGAAGTGATTGGTAGAGAACATAGGCGTATGCAGTAATTAATTAAAAAATGCCTTGTTCACCCTTTTCCTGTATGAGTATTTAAGTCAAAAAGTCTATTTAAAGGAGTGACTGAGACAGTCAAATTACTCCGTGGCTCCAAACAGACCAAAGGTGGTTAGGAGAAATGCACAAAGTTCCAGAGGTTTCACAGCGGGTGAGAATTTTGGGATCCAATTCCTATTAATGCACATTTGCTACTCTTTATGTCTCGTGGGATTTAGACTTGCCCCAAGGTTTATTCAGTATTTTGCTGATGTTGGTTATAGCTAGAGCGATTTTTAGCGAGGAATTTCACTAGTTTCTAAACACTATCAAATCATAACAGTTCCTGACTTTGATCATATCGCTAAGAATTATTCTTAGTGGGTAAGAGTAATAATTAATGCCTCTTGGTATCGCGACAAAACTGGCAAAGACAGGTGCCTACTTGTAGGGTTTTTTGATTGTGCAATTTGTAGAAAAATGCTTCTTTCATTTAAAGAAACGATTTCATTTCAGCCACCCTACGAAAAGAAGTAAAGCCCCTATCTTACTGCTTATTACTTGGCATTTGAATGTGCTCACTACAGAATACTCAAAAGTTTGCCTGTGGCTTATTTAAATGTGAAAGAACACATGTGGGTAGCTGGGAAACACATTTTTGCAAGCTATTATCTTTCTCTGCCTAATTCAGTAATTCGGAATACAAGTATGCTTGCCTGCCCCTAGGTAGCATTGATATGTAGTTGCCTTTGATGGTTAGTTGTAGTTGGCATTGTCACGAAAAACAGATCTATGAATTCTGTATATTAATTGTAATGTTCTTAAAATCATTTTTTAAAATCAATATAAAGAACTTTAGCTACAGTGTCTTTGCATGCATGTAATCATCTACATCAGGATCCTTGAGGAATCACAATAACAGCGATTCATTCATAATTCACAATTTCCATTATCTTCTTTCTACATTTAGTACGTGGTAAAATTTATAGCTTCATTTACATTGTGCTCTATGAATAATAGAAGAAATACAGTGAAGACCATGGGAAATGATCTTGTTGCTGCAGATGCACTCTTAAGCCAATCTGCATTACAATGCAGCGTGTTGCCTCCTGCGCCACAGTTTCTACAGAGCCTGCAGCTGCAACAGGGACACTTCAGATGGTCTTCATTAAATGTAAACTATTTCATTTTTGGTTTCAAAGCAGCGTGATGATGAAACCTTGGATAAATCGCTGTAGGTAAATGATAGAGTTGCAGCCTTTAGTTAGCTAACTACAGTATATCTTCATCTGAGCACGCTCACACACCACAAGTAGAAACCGGAGTACTTAAGTAAGCAACTACAGTTTGTAAGAATATTCTTATGTTCTTCACCAGTTAGCATTCTGAATGTATAAAAGCACTTTTAGGTGCCAAGGGGGAAATCTCTGCTATGGTACCTCTAGCTATTGTAGCCACACAATACTGGAGCGTGATCTCTCATCAAAAGGAATAGTCTTAATTGAAGTGATAGAAATATTTATAGAAGTTTGGTACTATTGCATAACGAAATCCTTTTCCCTTTTATATTTTTTAATGTCATTTTTTATAAATTTTATGTATTTTTTATAAATTACTGCCAGCATTCAGTAACCTTGCACTGCGTTTCTTTTTCTTAATGAATGCACGCAGTCATCAACAGAAATTACCTTAACTGCCACTTGCTGAACCTGATAGTACATTTGTGATGGATTCTCAGATAGGTTCTTTACAGTTGTGATGTCTTAAGATACGCTTGTTAGCTCAAATAAACGTTAGAATTTAATTTTGCTTTTAGTTGTTAAATGTTCAGCCTGTTCCCACTGAGATCACCTGAATAACTGCACAATCCATTGAGGCAAATTAATAATGTTTTGGTTCTTACACAAACCCCCACAATAATGTATTATGTAAATAAGCGATTTTTTTTTTTCAAGTGGTGAAGAGATCATGATAGTGTTTTCGGGATGATAAAGGTAACTCATGTATTTCAAAAACAAACAAACCCAACAAAATAAACCAGCTAAAATAAAACTGTGTTATCAAAATATGTAAGCAACTTAGACTTGTCCCCTGAAAAAAGAGAAGGGTGTACAGTGTAATTTTGAATAAATTACAAACTTTAATTCAATTGATTTAATTCTTGGCCCCTTTTTGTTCCAGCACTCAGCTAGGCATACTTTAATGAGACACTCTGAGAAGAGTATAAATAACTGACACTTTGTCAGTCAAACAAAATAATGACAGTTAAAAGGAGTGGGATACATTTCAGTTCCTAAGAAAATGGTTTTTTTATGCAAAACAGCATAGCATGGGTTAGTTATCTGAGATATTATCCAGAGCAATATTCAGATGTTTAAAATGATGTCAGTACCTTTTTTTTTTAATAGCTGGTTCCCTACCTAAACTGATCTTGTCTGTGTGGAGTAAAAGCCACTTTTTATCTTTTTTTTTTTTAAGAACTTTGATGTAAGGATTCACAAAGCTGTTTCTTAGACGCTTCAGTATTTTATTTTAATTGCTTCTTCCCTGAAAGTGGGAAGGAGCTCAAATTATGCTCTTATCTCTGTGATATTATTACTCAGTTCTGCTGGTTTGGGTTCCTACAATACCAGGCTTTATCTAGCTTTACAGACATGTCAGATACATCCACACTTCATCTTTGATTTGCCTGTAGCAAGACTACTTTTAATTGTTTTTGATAACACTTTCAGTGAAGTTCTTAAAGACAAATGGGACCTAATGCACTATTGGACTCATTGGGTAAAATCCGTGCGCGGCACAGGTCAATAGGAGCTTTTCTACTGATGTCAGGGAAGCTTAAGGTATTGACCACGTACTTCAGTGTAAAGGAGCAGCAGATTCAATCCCAGAGCTGTTTTTTTTCCCTACTTTGGCCTTTTGGAGATCACCAGTTCTATTCAATGAGTTTGAAGCGGTAGAAAGAAACGTATGTGAGCCTTTATTGTACGTTTCACGTCTTGCATTTTTGAAAACTAGCATCGTACCTGTTCAACACGATTCCATTTCTATCAGCCGGACGGGACAGACAGCTTTTTTCAGAACATCTCTCTTTTTCTGAAGCTTTACAGGGAGGATGTAACTGGGTGTACAAATACGGCGAGTATAATCCAAGAGATGGGCTTGAGTCATCCCGAGAGGACTTGTCGGAGCAGCACAGAGAAACTGCTGTTGCACCTCATGATCCTTGTTTCACTTCCTCCATCTGTATCCAGTCTCAAGGCGATCCCGTCCGATAAATTGGTATCAGTAAGACACATGTGGAACGTACTCTGTCATCTTTATCATCCGTGGGCCACAGGACCCTGACTATGCAGCGCCTGGAAGAAGGTCCTCTTCAAGCTCATGATCTTTCCCACCACAGCAAAGCACAAAACCTGTTAATTCACCGACGGTAGCAAACCCCACTGCAAAGTTTCTCCCTGCTGTGCATAGTCCCCTAGTAGCAATACGAATCTAAAAAATGTTTCTTCTCTGGGCCAGAAAGTAGGGAATATAGCACATGACGAAAGCAGGACACTTAGGTGATAAAATAATTGCTATTCTAAGGCCAGTTTATAGCAGTTTGGATAGCTCATTGATCAGAGATTACTCTCCAATTTAGCCTTTCATTATTGTAAATACCTTTACATTCAGATGCATGTATTGTAGCTATGTCGAATAGATGTTTTCTTCAGCTGGAGTGTTTCATGCTCATAGCTTTGCAAAGAACTGTTTTATGAACAATCCTTCTTGTTACTGTGTAAAGGTTGGCAATAACAATTCTAGACAAATACATCTTGCCCATGGTAGGGGAGCTGGAATTAGATCATCTCTAAGGTCCCTTCCAACCTAACCCATTCTATGATTAAAAGCAATATACGGTGGAGCTGTAATTATCATTCTTGCCTTCTTTATAATGATAAGTAATCAGCAAAAAATTACTTGCTCTGTGTTTACTAGAATGCTTCCATAAACCTGCATCTGTCTACCTATCTATTTACCAAGAGGGGTGAATGTGTAAATGTTGAATACTTACAGTGTACAAGAAAATATGGGGGTGGGGGGATGGATATAGCAGTATATATATGGATATATCCAAAAAAATGGATATAGCAGTAAATTCAGCTATTGTGTAGAAATCTATGTAGCGCTAAATGAGTTGCATACCAAGCAAAGGCACATACAGTACAAGGGGTAAAACATTTCTCATTTGATAGAGAATGAGACCACTATTTAAGATTTCACACGAAGTGTGAAAATAGGCTTTTTTTGGAACAAAATTTTTCTAACAGTGTCACCAATAATTAGATTGGAAATACAGGTAATAATTCTATTTTTATAGCTAGATGTTTGAAAAGTTACTCTGCTGGCTAGGCTGTTTCCTGGTCTATCAGAGGTAAGTTTTCATGTTTTGGAACTGCAAATGAGACTAAGGTCCTCACGTCAGTCTTCCATCTCTACCTGACGTCTTGGTTTTTCAACTGTGTAGTGATTGAGCAAAAAAAACCAACAAAAAAGATTGATTTGTTCCAGTCACTTTCTATTAAAAAACCCACCTTACAAAGTTAATAAAAATACATCTGGGCATTGTGGGATTTAGCATCTCTAATAATTCTAAAAGAAGAATAGCTGAGTCCCTGGTCAGAGAAGTGTTAAACAATCTATTGCAAAACTTAATTGAGTAGGGCATAATCTAACTGTTACTAATATTGTTAAAACATGCCTCTCTTGCAAAGGGTCCTTATGTTGTACCTATTTCTGGCATCTATTTGCATGCTCTTCCATTGGCACCCACTTTTTGAACTATGAAGAGCTTAGATCTACCCTTAGATCCACATATGTAACTTGCATTGGTTTCAATAGCAAAATTGCCTGTGTCTAAGTGTAAAGTTCTAGCAATATGCTGCTTTTCCTTAAAAGTTGCTGGGAACTTTGACATCACTGGAGTGTAATTAAATTTCAATTGGAAAGGGGAAACTCCTACTTACTGTTTCTCTCTTATTTTTACTTTAGCGGCTTTACTTAACTCTTTAATATTGCTTAACTTTTTTCCTATTTCAGTCCACAACTAGTGCTGTTTAATTTTGGCCCTGCCTCTGTACTTCAGTTACGTGCAGGAGGCAGTTACGTGAAGGAGGGAGAAATTTGAGGCAGTCTCTGTTCTGTTAGCTGGCTCCTTATCTCTTAAAGGAATATGAAAATTTAAAACATGAGGTAATGCTATAGCAATCTCGTTTCCACAGCGATTTCCAAAATGAATTTACTAATATGAGAACGTGATTACATGTTAATAAATACAAAGTTTTCAGTCTCTGGAGTGGTGGTGAGACTATGGAGACTATAGCCACCATAACCTGCGGCTTTTCTACTACGTAATAAAAAGCTGGCGCTATCAGTCCTGCCTGATACTGAGATTAAAAAGGGCTGAAGAGAGAAATCTGTAATCAGAACCACAAGGAAAAACAGGTAGGACGAGAACGGTGGAAGTAATGAGCCTGAGGAAGAAAGGAGGAGAAAACCATGAAAAAGGGAAGGACTGAGGACTCATGACAAATCCAATGGCCATCAGAATTGGGATGTAGATATGGATAAGCAGTAGAATGGGAGTCACTAAGGATTGGATGAGATGGCGATTATACTGGAATTGGGAGAGAAGTTAGAGTTTTGAGATAGTTGGTAATAGAAAGATGGTGAAAGTATTTAAAAAAAATAAAATTCTGTGAAATTCTCTGAAGGATGCTCTAGCTCGCTGCTGTGAGGGTTTGTTATTGCCGTACTTTGGTTTCTCTATCAGGTTCCAACCAGAATTCCAACCTTGCTGACACCCCTGGTCGTGGGTGTGACTTTGCAGCCTGGACTAATTGCACAATTCCATCCTTTTCTCATTGAGATCTGTGCCTCCTTCACAGCACATCTCCTTTGGTGATGAATCAGGGCTGGGCAGTTAGAAAGGCTTTTGTCTTTGAAATCTCTTCCCTGAAAAGTTATAATGAATGGGATGAGAAGTCAAAGAATAGTCTCATGTTAAATACCAAACCCTCGCTCATGGGAAAATTACAAGAATTCAATACTAATCCATGCTTGAGAGATTGTAGGACAGAGCACTGATAAATGCTAAAGAAAAAGTAAGTGGAAGAATTAACTACTGCCAGAATACTGTTTTAAATAGTGTGGGA
>VZTS01027756.1:47850-58508 GCA_013400795.1 Pluvianellus socialis | reverse complement strand
AATAGTGTGGGATAAATAAAGCAGGAGTCATTTTGGTTCAATGTCAACAAACCAAAATACTGAAGAGCTGCTCATGAAGCAAACTGCCGTTCTCCGCACTGAACGAGGCGGGATACTCATCAACTCAGTTGTTTCGTAACTTAAAGGCTTGAGTTTGCAACCCATCCCTTACATTTTTGTGTGTATTGTCTATTCCAGCTATTCCAAGTGTTGGAATGTTCTGCATCAAACTTCTGTTTGCCTTGAAAGTAATACTGAAGGAGGCAAACTTCTTGCTTAAACTGGATACGTCTGGTAGCTACTTGGTTGGGTAGTTTCCCACTGAGTTCTTCCATAAGTAGAGAGTTTAATTTTTCTTATTCATGAAATAACTGGTTGAAATTCCAAAACATCATGAAATTGAAGAGCATTTTTCTATCATTGATTGGTTCCAGCGCATTGTTTCTTTTGAGGATTTTTTTTTGTGTGGCGGTTTTTTACCATCAGTGTCTCTTTAGGATTTGTAATGGCAGTAAATCAGTACGAACACGACCAAAGAAAGACTAAATTAGTGCAACATGCCAGGAGACTACTATTTGAATGACATTGTTCAGANACTGTTATCTACAGAAGTGTTTAGATGTTCCACCTACTTAGGTGGAATACTTTAAGTTCTCCTCACAGTTGGTAATGATACTGCATAAGTGCCTTGCTTTCTTCAAATTGGCCATAAATTTGTGCCTTATCATCGTGCTAGAAGGTACTGTATGAAGACCCTCGTGGATAATACTTAGAATCATTAGAGAGCATGTCATTTTTTATAAGATGAACAGTATTAGCACCTCTCATATCTGGAGTATTTCCAGCTCTACAATTAAGTTCTGTAATTATCTACAGCAATTTGAAATGAATAACAGTAATTTTTAATGTCCTGTCATAAAAACTGACGTGTGCTGCTGAATTGTTGCTGTATTCCAATCCAGAAGCGGCTCCGTTTTGCTGATGCGTAGGATTACATCGTATCTACCTCTTCTGAGGTTTTGAGAGTGTATTTTGAATCTGTGCTGTATAAAATACTAAGATGTCATAACATAGGAAGCGTTGATTTCATGCTGGTTGATTATGATGATACCTTTGCTCATTTCTACTAAATCATACATGGATGTGATAAAACAAGATAAACTTTATTCACCAGTTTATCATCCTTCCCTCCTTTTTTTTTTTACTCGTGATGGCCAATTACTTGAGCAAGGAACATGTACTGTCACTTATAATTTTGACTAACTTAACCCTTTTGACCTGCCATTTAAGGCTGTGCCTCTAAGCCACTGGGGCAAAACAAAGATGAATGCTTTAAAAAAAAGTTGAATTTAAGAGTACTAAAATTATTTGATAGATCAAGTCTAGAACATAATGTCGTAGGACCTGAGCAGACATTTGGAAATGGTAATCTTTTCTGCATTGTGCAGCCTTTTTGCTCTTGGAATGAGGCTGTTATTCCCCTCTGAACTCTTCTGGTTCAGTTTTTCAAACCTATTTTCTCCAAGTGCAGTTAGTTGGTTTATGATTTGAAGGAATGTATTGGTTTACTCACCTGTTAGAACTATAACAATATTGCCTTTGGAGTCCGCCTCGGTAATAAATCTGACCAGTCCGTTCCCCAGAATAAAATAATTAAAATAAAAATTGAATATGCCAGAAAGTCTGTACTACAAACAGGATGGAATTGTGAGCTATAATTCTGAACATTTGGCACAATGTTCTATATCTTGAGAACAAGAGGGATTTCCTAATAAGGCGGTATTTCACAAGGAACTTCAAATACAATTTTCAAAAGGTTTTGTTTCCCCCCAAATAAAGTTGTACCTAGTCCTACTGATAAGACGTAAAGTGTAATTAAATTACTTTATTGTTCTAATTTTGAGGTGAGCTACCTCTGTGAACTCTGAGGCATCAGAAAACTATAGTTTTGGGAAAACTACATCTCCTGCTGCCTTCGAGCTAGAACACTTGCATTTTGTGTTATCGTAACAGCAGTTGTGATTATTTTTGAGCAAAGATGCTATATTTAAACTTTATATCTTTGTTATTCCATTATCGGGTCTTAAAGAAGCAAACATATTTCCCCCTTCAACTAAATACAACAAAAAATTACAACAGAATATTAACATGGCCCCCTGTGCTCCACTTTTTTGTTGTATACTCCTTTTTTTTAATGGTAGTCTGATGTATGTGTTGTACCTCTGACGAAGGGTGGGTGTAAAAACTTTTCAAAAGCTGTTAATAGAAAGACAGTGTTTTAACTTCTGTGTGCTTAAATGTTTTTACACTGTTCTCCATTAGCTGGCATTATTGCTAACTGAAATTACATGATAGTTACTGAAAACAGTTTCCTCTTCAGAGAATACTATGGAAAACAAAAGATTCTTACCAAATTCAGTAGAATAATTCTCTCTGACTCCCTTGGGATGCTGCATTTGGGTCGTAGTGAGCTGAAGCTGTAGAGGCTATTTTTACCTAACGTAGTTTACTAGTTTATTCTGTGTTGATGAACCAGTAACCCCTTTGGTAGACGCTTCCTTTATTCCTAGACTTATTCTCTTTTCTATCATCTTTTCAAGCTATAGTTAACTNCTATAATTCTGAACATTTGGCACAATGTTCTATATCTTGAGAACAAGAGGGATTTCCTAATAAGGCGGTATTTCACAAGGAACTTCAAATACAATTTTCAAAAGGTTTTGTTTCCCCCCAAATAAAGTTGTACCTAGTCCTACTGATAAGACGTAAAGTGTAATTAAATTACTTTATTGTTCTAATTTTGAGGTGAGCTACCTCTGTGAACTCTGAGGCATCAGAAAACTATAGTTTTGGGAAAACTACATCTCCTGCTGCCTTCGAGCTAGAACACTTGCATTTTGTGTTATCGTAACAGCAGTTGTGATTATTTTTGAGCAAAGATGCTATATTTAAACTTTATATCTTTGTTATTCCATTATCGGGTCTTAAAGAAGCAAACATATTTCCCCCTTCAACTAAATACAACAAAAAATTACAACAGAATATTAACATGGCCCCCTGTGCTCCACTTTTTTGTTGTATACTCCTTTTTTTTAATGGTAGTCTGATGTATGTGTTGTACCTCTGACGAAGGGTGGGTGTAAAAACTTTTCAAAAGCTGTTAATAGAAAGACAGTGTTTTAACTTCTGTGTGCTTAAATGTTTTTACACTGTTCTCCATTAGCTGGCATTATTGCTAACTGAAATTACATGATAGTTACTGAAAACAGTTTCCTCTTCAGAGAATACTATGGAAAACAAAAGATTCTTACCAAATTCAGTAGAATAATTCTCTCTGACTCCCTTGGGATGCTGCATTTGGGTCGTAGTGAGCTGAAGCTGTAGAGGCTATTTTTACCTAACGTAGTTTACTAGTTTATTCTGTGTTGATGAACCAGTAACCCCTTTGGTAGACGCTTCCTTTATTCCTAGACTTATTCTCTTTTCTATCATCTTTTCAAGCTATAGTTAACTTTTGGGTAATAAAATATGAATCCATATATTAATAAATAAAGATAGAGCTTATAAAAGGCAATTCATTTAATCATATTTCTTGTAATATGTTATAGAATTGTTGTGTTGAAATCTGGTCTTCATGAGGGGATACACAATGCATACTCACGTTTGCAGAATAGTGAATTATACAGGAATTGTTTTAGTCTGTCCATCTTTTTTCATCCGTGAAAGAGTAACAAAGATGCATATAAAAGGTAATGCTATGCATTAACCCCTTCAGCTTTTAACAGTTATAGGGAGGGGAAAGTTTGTCTATTAGACTTTGCGTAAATGGGTGTTAATGTCATGGGTTTCCACTGGTCTTGAAAGACCCTCATAAATCTTTACAGAAGTTGTATCCACAATTATTGTTTAAGCTGTAGAAGGAGCTAAATCTATTCCAGTATTCATGGTACTCAGTAAATTCTCTTCCTTCTTCTGTGAAGAGAATGAATGTGTATTTTTGCTAAATCTCTACTGATTTTTGAATAACCTGGTAGCACTGAAAAGAAAAAGTCTGGTTTTCATAAGCAATCCAGAGGCTATACAGGTGTGTTCAGTGGGCTATGTGGTTTGTCTGTTGGAAGAAAATGTCATATCACATAATCGTGATCATACGGGCATATAACTAATGGTATATTAAAAAAGGCACAGCTTGGAGAATATAGACAAAAGCAAATTCTGGAGTGCCACTATTGCAGGCTTTTCTAATAACTCTGTCTTACCTTTCCTTTAGCACTCTGTTGCTCCCAATGGAAAGATGGGGGGAAAAACCCTATTGAATGTTGCCATTTAGTCTTTGTCAAGACCTACACTTGTAATAATCATAAAAAAGCTTATGTAAATGAATAGTATTTAAATTTACAAACAGTTCCTGAGTTCGAGTAATTCCTTTATTAAATGGAAAACAATAAGCAGATGTAATGTGAACTGTGACTAGAATTTCAATAGAGCTGATCCTTGTGGGATGTTTTTTATAACTTGTGTATCTAGTACTGCTAAATATGCATTTAAAACCTCAGCCTTTTGGGACTGCTTTTTTTTCTCTCACATTCTTCCAACAGTCAGAACGTGCACAAAAGAACATCGCTTGAAACTCTTGGACAGTATACCAACATACCAAATGCATCGTGTGCACTTTGTATACATTCTGGCTAAATTAAAATCTTGTATTGATACCCAGGGAGATAATCCACAGAGAGTAAAGCTGCTTCTCCAAATGGGGGTTAAATGCTTTATGAAGGCCACGTGGTAATACTGGCAGAGCTAGGATTACAGTTGTGGTGTTCTGTATTTTTGTTCTAGGCTCTCTCATCTTTAAATCTCTTATCTCTTAATCCCTGGTTAATATGCTTTCTCCAATCGGCTTCTGAGAATCTCTTTCCACCTTAGGTTGCACATTGTAAAGTTTTGTTTTCATAGCTCCGGCAAAGTTTTTTTATTTACCACATTTTTTTTTTTAAGGTCTCGAGTAACTTGCATATTTCTAGGTCTTCCCTGATTTAGGTTTCAGTGCGCTTCCAAACTTTCTTCAGGCTGTGTTAGCTGTATTTCCTATCAAAGAATTATACATACCATGAGGCAAGAAAAGCTATTGCTTCCAAGCACAGGCTTGTAGGTGCTTGCCAGCCTGCAAGGAGCGGTGCGGCGGTTGTGTAGTCACTGATGCTCCATCCCCTGACTTGAATGTCATTGGGAAAACTTAACACCTGGAAGATAGGGCAGCGTGATGGTTAAGCGCCCGAAAAGTTAATTGTCAGACACTGTAAACTCATTCCAGGAAAAACTGGCTTTCAGAGGGGATATGTCAGAATTGTTCAGGGTACGGGGTGCACATTCATCGAAGAGACACTGTAGGTGAGGATACTGAAGAGCTGCGGGTAGAATGGAGTGGTGCTTTTTTCCCCCCCTGCCTTCCTGTATTTAATGTCAGTGTAGTTCTGCTGGGGAGTGAGAATTGCATCTTTCGAAGCCTTATAACTGATCAAACGAGGGATTTGTTGAACGAAGCCGTTCCTTCAGTCAGGGAAGAGTGGCAACTGCTAGCCTACAGGAGCGTGTGCAATAAAAATCACAGAGCAGTAAATGGAGGATGAGCGTCACAGCCATCAACCATATTTCTCACGGGCTTTGAATGCATTTTGTGGAGTTATGTAGGGTTACGTTTCATTCTGCTATACTGGGAATGGGAATAATGTCTAGTTTAAATGAGACACAAATATAGAATGTTTAAATAGTCCATATAGTAAATGAATTTTCAATGGGAAAAAGCCAAAAGGAATTTTCTATTGATCTATTTTCTTTTATGCTTTGAAATCATACTGTATTGGCTTCCGCTAAAAAGCAGTCAGAACTTTCTCTCTAACAAATGGCATAGGTGAACTTGCGTTAATTTCTAAACCTCAGAGAGGAACAAGTGTTCCAAAGTTATTACTTCTGCAAACTGTGTTAGATCTCTGCGACAAGTTAAAGTGGGTTTATTGCAGTGTCAGAGGCAGAAGAACCCTGTTTTGCAGCAGTTCTCAGTGTCACGTCTGTAGCGGGTGTTCTGGCTGTGGGGTAACTACAAAGAGGTGGGGGCGCGACCTTTATCAGCCTGTCCACAACATGGGAAATCTACAAATCAATGCAGAGATGGTAGATGAAGGAGAAATCAATCAATCAATCAATCCATCACAGGATTATTTTCTGAAATATTACTGAGTTTCATTCACTTCTTGACTTGTTTTTTGTGTTTTAGGGAATTTGCATGATGAGCTGTTTATGCAAAAGAAGGAATCTTATTTATGGATTTAAGTTGGACAGTGTGTCTCTTAACCCAAGTTAAAATACTATTTCTCTTCTTTGCTTACACTCATACTTGATTTTTTTTTTATTAATAGGAGAGTGGTACCATGAACAATGCTGGATATCACCACTGGAAATCGCTATTGCTTTACTGGTAAGCTTTTCAACTCTGATATTAAGTATCTCCAAGATCCTGAGGTCTGTGGAGAAGTTCTTATCTAAGATGTCGTGACTTACAGTAGGGGCACAATTGTAAAGAGCCCAGATCTTCTAAAATTTACTGGTAAATAAAGGCATAAGAGCTGGTTTTGAATGCTTAGTATTTGAGAATCTAGGGTTCTTTACTGGTAGGTTTATTGTTATATCTAAAAATTATGTCCCATCCGTTCTTAAATCTTGCTCATGGAGCATTGAGATAAGTAGGTTAAAATGAAATCTCTTCACTTTGTGAATTGAGCTGACACATTTTCTTCCAGCTCAATCTGCTATTGGAATATCTCTTTCTGAGATGCCCTTTGCCTTATAAGTATTGTAGATTATGCGCTTCGTGCCTCTGCTGTATTCTAATGAAGGCAAGGCACATTTCAAATAAAATACCTGTCGAAAAATATGAGCACATACAATATCTAAACTACGATTTTCAGGAAGCAAGTAAGTGGGACAATATTTGAAGCTGAATTGATAAATAGGTACTTATATATTTCACTGTTGTTTGAAATTGCAGTATCTCTTGTATAATTGCTATGAATAATTGTGGCAGTTTTTTAATGACATTAAATGAGTTTAAAGGAAATACTGTGCATGTATTTCTAGTGAGATGTGTATATTTTAGTTGTTAGATCAATAGCGCTTTCTTTGCACAGGTTTTGTATGAAAGATACAGATGAAATTGCAGCTATTTCAACACTGATATTATATGTGAAAGCCATTTTCAACCTTTGTAGCCAAGAGTTCTGTTTAATGCTTTTCCCTATACCCCCTCAAATGTTCCTGATTTTTCAAGTACTCCCCTGATTGTTCATTTAAAATTATTTCTGTCCCCTTTTCATCTGTGGTGTCTCATTAAAAACTAGGACTTGAGCAGGATATAAAAGTTTCAAACACGTTTAAAAGTACTTAAATATACCACTTTCTGAGTCTTTATTCTTTCATTTCAAAAGGTATCCCTAATTGTGGCCTTTCTTCTATGATTTTTTTCACCTTTTTCATTACAGTTACTCCCTCTACACACTAAACCCCTGAGCAGTGCCCTCGTATTGCTATTACAGGTTCTCTCATGCTGGTATTATGTATGATCCCATGCTGCAATATGATATGTATAATGATCAATCATGAAATGATTTTTTGTTATTAAAATAACCTTTTGCAAGTTACCTTTGTCCTTCTTTCACACATGAGATTAGTATTAAAGGCAAGCTGGACCTAGAATAATTGCTGCCCATTTTTCTATGGGAATAGAAAAGGTGCACTTTTAAATATTGTTTTTAATAAGAGCTCAGGTAAGTGTAAAATCATAATAAATATGCTTTAGAGATGTGTTAGTCAGGGTCCAACCTGAAATTGGGCAGTTGTGAGCAAGCATTGGGAACCCTTTAAAACAAGTGAAGCTGAAAAGATGACAATCATAAATATGGCGATGACGGGATGGGCTGCAGGTCCGGGTAGTGAAGATGTTCTAATCTTTATAGCTAGTGTTCTTTCTGAGATTGAATGTATTCATATGTGATCTAAATTGAGTTTTTACCATTTCGAGAACACTTCTGTCAAGCAATCGGTAGGTCTATAGACTTGCAAAATCTTGGAGGAGCTTGTAGGGAGATGCCATTTGGTTCTGTAAAGAAAGTAAAGCTTTCCAAAGAAAGTATGACAGGGTATACTTTTGTTTTCTTCTATCTGCGTGCGCTTTCTGAGAGTCGGTGCCTTTGGAGGTTCTGTTGGGATAAAGCAATCTTGCATTATCACCACGACAGGGCAATGCCATGTTAAAGGTAGAATTTGACTTCGGTAAATAAACATAAGCTACTCATTGTTACGGTGCTTGTTATTCATCCCCTGCGGAAATTACCTTCAAAAACATTAGTTGGGTATTTTTCCAATGAACTGATGAATGAATTCAATGAATGAATTTTTTCCAATGATTCCATTTTTTTCTAGAATCATAGAATCACTTGGGTTGGAAGAGACCTTTTAAAAGATCATCGAGTCCCACCATAAACCTTTGCCAAAACCACCCCTAATCCATGTCCCTCAGCACCACGTCTGCCTGTCTTTTAAATACCTCCAGGGACAGCGATTCCACCACCTCCCTGGGCAGCCTGTTCCAATGCCTGAGAACCCTTTGGGTAAAGAAGTTTTTCCTAATATCCAACCTAAACCTGCCCTGGCACAACTTGAGGCCGTTTCCTCTTGTCCTGTCGCTTGTTCTTGGGAGAAGAGATTGACCCCCCCTGGCTATAACCTCCTTGCAGGGAGCTGTAGAGTGTGAGAAGGTCTCCCCTCAACCTTCTCTTCTCCAGGCTAAGTGTGGGTGCGCAAGTTTTGTGTGTGCATATATATAATTGTATATACTCTGTCTGTGTATATATATATAAAAATAGCCCCAGGAAAGAGGAAAGACTGAGGCAGGCCTGGTGGTGGGATGTGCGTGTCTGACTAGGCAGAAGCTGACAGATGCCTACGTGGTGGTTGTGCAGTGGTACCTGGCTGGAAGAACTGCTGTTCCCACAGTGTTTGCTGTGGTCACACCTTTCTCTGGCTTTTCCGTTACGCTGGGACTCTGTTCAAAGTTGCATTTTGCAAATGTGGTGGGTTATATGTTGGCTGAGCAAAACTATTTGTGAAACCGAGGGGTTGTAGCTGGTTTAGTCTGTTTCTTTGCTGTCCCCCAGTCCCACATTTTCATGCCTTATTTTCTAACTTGCTGGATCCTTAGTTCCCTTCATTAGGAAAGCATCCTCTTGAGCAATGTCTGTATGTAAGCACAGGCTGTAAGATCCCTGTTAAGACGGGTGAGACGGCTTTTCTATGTCTGCAAACTAGAAAAAACTTTACGCTTTGCTGTTTCTGAATGCAAATGGATTCAAACCTGCCAAACTTGTATATCCCTCTGCACTATTCCTAGGACAGCCGTGAGCTCTTATCATATGTATGTGAACTTAAATACTCGGAGCAGCCAAATGCCCTGTGTTTGTGCTCTGGGCACTCTTCTGGGTCATCACTAAATCAACCTTTCAGTGACCATACGATGTAACCAGGAGGGAGGACGTGCAGTGTTTTCTCCGCTGATAAGCCCTTAAACATTGAATACACTGAGGTCTTTTCAAGGCCCCCTTTTCCAAAATCGAGTGGGAATAAGGGCCTTTAATCTGTAAACTCTCTAATTCTGTGTTAGAAATTAGAAATGCCCTGGAACAGTTCAAATCTTGTGAATGCGTAGAAATCGGCGATTCTGAAGCAAACACTGTTCATGGGCTTTTCTTATTGTCCTATTGTATAAAGTGCAGATCTATGTCACTATCTCATCTCTCTAGCCTCTACTGCATACAACTGGTAGTGACTTTTCTGGCAATTTCTCTTCTCACCTTTCTCTTGGTGTTGTGAAGGAAAAGGCTTAGTTGTTGATATCTTCCTTGAGGAGAGGAGTAAGGAGGATGTCTTGATGCTGCTAAACATCAGAAAGACGGAGAAAAATAACAAACCTAGATTCCCTCTTCAAGTTCAGAAGTAATAGAAATAGTCATCTAATGAAAACAATTCAGCAGGAGAAAAAAAAAAAAACATGCCAGGAGTGCTTTACATAAATGCTTGGTGTGTTTTTATAGGAAAACTAGAAATATATACATCTGCGGGGGAAATTCATAATAAGCTGTTAAACTGAATCAATAGACAATTAATGTAAACAAAAGCGAGAGAATCTCGGTAACTCCCTTGGGGTACAGGAGGGCCCAGTTAAACCTCCAAAGGCAAAAGGAGATGTTCAACAGGTGACAATAACTCACTCTCCAAGAATGTTATTGTCACATCATCAGACTGATTTCAGACTAAAGAAATGCAGTTCCTCCCTCATGGGAGGAAAGGAATTTATGCCCCAGCAACCCAAAATGGACTTAAGTAGGGCAACATCCTCCTGCTCGCCTTCCCATTTGCAGCAGCTGGTTTTCAGTATCCCTTTGAAGAAGCTCCAGCTTCACGAAGGCTAGTGGGTTGCTACTAAATCTAATAAAGTGAAATTTGTGGTAACAAACTTGTTCCAACTTTTGAGCAGCAGAAGGTTATAATTCTTAGGAATGTCTCCCCCTGCCCGCCTGTCTTTATATATAAAAAAAAAAAAAAGGGGG